>JAJJLU010004492.1:0-12498 GCA_023807065.1 Isotricha intestinalis | reverse complement strand
CCCAATCCCAATCCCCAAAAAGTCAAGATTAAATTTTTTTATTCTTTAAAATATATAAATTCACCTTATTAAATATAAATATAACTTTATTTTTTAATAATTTAAAGTAATTAAAAGATTTAAATAAATTATTATAATTTTTAAAATAATTGAATTTTAAGGAAAGAATGTTCATTTGAAGATTTGAGTTTTATTCTTATAAAATATCAAAATATCTTATATCTTTTAAATAATTTTTTAATGTATTTTCCTATTGAATATAATTCTAAAAAATAATTTAAAATTGGAGAGTCAAAATTTTTTAAAAAAAATAAAATAAATAAATGACAAATTTTAATTATTAAAATTAAAGAATAAATTATTTGTTTTTAATAAACCTAAATATTTCTTTTTGTTTATATTAAAAACATAAAGTATTTAAACTTTTAAACCCAAAAGATAAATATAAAATTATAAAACAATAATATATTTAATCAAATGAAACTGAACTTGAATCCTTTAAATTCTCAGAACTTATAAACTTGCATTCATTATTATTATTATTTCCAGTATTATAATTACTATCACTATCATTATAATTTTGAATTTGATTATTGTTTTTACTATTATCATCATTACTATTATAATATTTATTATCATTATTATTGTTTTTATTATTATTATTAATGTAATCATCATTATCATTATTTTTTTCTTTTTTAACAGCATTATTTTCAAAAATAATATCATTGTAATGATTTTCATTAGAATTTTTAATATTATTATTTGTACTAGATCCAGTAAATTTACTATTAACTTCACTTTCTTTTTCAATATCTTTATTATTATTATTTACATTCCCATTAATATTAGAAAATTTTTGCTTAGCTTTTTGTAAATCTAATGTAGAAACTGCTTTCTTATGAGAAATTTCAGTAATTTTTTTAATATTTTTTAACCCTTCAACCCATAGCTAAACATTTAGCTAAATTTAAACAACTTAACATAATATTTTTAGATTCTTTACTGATAGTAAATAAAGAATCATTAGTAGAAAAATAATCTTCTAAATTATCTTCTAAATCCCAAATACCTTGTAAACCTTGGATAATAGAAGGAATATGTTTATCAGCAATTTCATTTAAATTTTTAACAAATTCTTGTTGAACATTTTTAGTTTCTTTCTGTTTATGTAATTGAATATTACATTCAGTTTTTTGTAAATTTCTTTGATATTTATCAATTATACAATCTAAATCAACTCTTTTAAATTTATATTTTACTCTAGTAACAATGATTTTCTTGATGTGTTCATCGATTTTTTTTTTTACTTTCAGAAGTACCTAAATTTTTAATAGAATTATAAGCAACTAATTCATCAAAATCTAAATAAGTAAAAATAGTTAATGTTACAACAATAAGTGATAAAACAACAACTCCAACTAAACAAACTATAACTCCTATGATTCCTCCTATTTCTTTCCCTTTCTTCTTTGGCCTTCCTTCTTCTTTCCTTCTTCTTTCTTTTTCTTTTTTTTTTTATCTTCTTTTCTTTTCCAAAACATAATTTAATAAAACAATTTTTTTTTGTTTAAAGAAAAGAATAAAAATCACAATTTTAATTATTTACAAAAAAATCAATCAAATATTTGACTTTAGAGTTTATTGTTTGAAATTCACAAAACAATTAAATCTTAAACTTCTTTACATATATTTTCTAAATCATCTTTTTGAATAATATTATTATCTTACATTTCTAAATTTCAAAATTTAAATTTAACTATCTTTCTCAAAATTATTTTATTTAATATTCCTTCTTTGTTAATTTTCTTACTTTTTTATTTTTATCTTTTTGAGCATAAACCCTTAGAAATAATAGTAATTGCTTTATTAATAAACTTTTCAAATTAAAGTTTAAAATATTCTATCCAACAAAATTTAAATTTCCTTTATTTATTATTTTACTTTAATTTATAAAATAAATTTTAAAGTAAATAAATGTCAATGACCGAAACAATTGAAACAATTCAAAATTTAGAAAATATATCAAATATTGAAAAAAAAATATCAGGAAGTCCTTTGAATTCAAATTCATCTGCAAAAACTGAAGATTCAGAAAAAGAAAATAATAAACTTATTGAAAAAATAAAAAAAAGGTTACATTTACTAAACCAGTATATTACAATAATTGATGTTGAAAGTTATAAAAAATTAAACGAAGATATTTCTGAAACAAGATTTTATTATTCTCCAGAACAGAAAATAAATAATAGTAAAAAGAAAAGTATGAATTGTGGGTGTAAAAATTTTAAGTTTATTATTCTTTATATTTTTTTTATTTCTTGTTTTAGAGTATTTTCATTAATTCTTATATTATATGTAAAATTGTACAGAATATATATTCTTTATTTGGGTTTAATTATGTTTTAATTTTATGTTTCTTTATTTTCTTTGTTAATATTATTTTATTTTTATTATCTATCTTTTTATAAATTTTTTAACAAATGTTTATCTAAATCAAAAAATAATCTCTTCAATTTTTGAATTTTTAAATATGTTTTTTCCTCATAAAATTGTGATAGAAATGAAATATCTTTTAAAAGAAAAAATTAGATAAAAGATTGGATTGATTTATTTTAAAATTAAATAATTCTTATGAAACAAAAATTAAAGATTTTTTTTTAAATCAATTGTTTACTTTTGAAAAATGAAAAATTAAATTGATTCTCAAAGAATATAATAATTAAAATGTATTGAATGAGTGAAAATTAATTTTATAAAAGAAGAAAAAATCACTAAAAATGGAAAAACTAACCTCATATTAAGAAAATAACAAAAAATTATGAAAATTATCAAAAAAAAGAAAGATAAAAAATAAAAATAAAATATTTATTAAATAAAAAAGAAAACATAGAAATGATTACAATTAAAGAAACAAAAATAAGAAATCAAATAATGATATTAAAAGAAGAAAAGAAGAAATTTTAAATTATGAAAGTAAAAAAGATATAAAAGAATGAAAATAATAAATTATTTAAGACAAAAAATAAAGTTGGGGAAAATAAAAAAATAAGCAAAGATAATAAATTTATATAATGAGAAACAACATCCAACAAATCAAGTTGAAAAATATGGAAAAAATATGATAAAAAAATTCAATCCAAATCAAATATTAAATAACAAAAACAAATAAATTAAAAATAAAATAAATAAATAAATAATAAATAATACAAAAAAAAAAATATAATCTTTAAAAAAAACATAAAAAATGTCTTATTCTGAAATATCAACATCTTCAATAAAAGAAAATGACATTTTTGCATTAATAAAACCAATATTAGGTCCACCAATATTAACATGTACTCATATATCAAAAATATATAAATTACCAAGGAGTAACAGAAACAGTGAAAGCATTATATGACATAACCCTATATTCAAATTGTAAATTTTCTCCAATATGTAGAGGTGAATTTGTATAAATAAGAGGGCCTTCAGGAGGAGGAAAAACAACATCATCAAATATATTAGGAACATTAGACTCAGATTTTAAAGGTGAATTATCAATAATGAATCAGAAAATAACAAAAGAATATTCTGATGATTTTTTAAGTCAACTTCGTTTAAAAAATATTGGTTTTGTTTTTCAATCTTTTAATTTAATTTCGACAATGATAGCACTTGAAAATGTAGAATTACCATTAACAATAGATAATAAATTATCAAATAAAGAAAAAAAAAAAGAGCAGAAACACTTTTAACAAGAGTAGGTTTACAAGATAGAAAGGATCATTTACCATCAGAGCTTTCAGGAGGAGAACAACAAAGAGTAGCAATAGCAAGAGCTTTAAGTAATCAATCAGATATATTATTATTAGATGAACCAACTGGAGATTTAGATAGTACTAGTACTTTTGAAGTTATGAATTTACTTTAAAGTATTAATAAATTTGGATCTACTAATAGTGACAATAGTAGAAGTACTATTGTTGTGGTTACTCATAATCCTGAGTTAGAATGCTATGCTAATAGAGTATGTGTTCAAGATGGTGTTTTTATTAAACAAGCTATTAATGAACATCAACAAGCTTTAACTGTAAAGGAATATTTAGATTATATTAATTCTACACAATAGTTATTATTAGATTTTTAAATTTCTTTTTATAAAATGGTTTTTATTTTAGGTTTTTAGTTTTAGTTTTGAAAGTTTTTTTATTATAAAATTATTATTTTTTTAATATTTTTATTTATTTTAAAAGTTTTTGATATTTTTTAAAAATTTAATAAAAAAAAATGTTAAAAATTTTTTATATTTATATTATCAATCAGAATTTGATGAAAAAATAAAAATTCAAAAAAATAAACTTCTGTGATTGGAAGATATATTAACTGTAATTGTAAATATGAGTTTCAATATTAAAAAAAGCTGATTATATGTTCAAAATTTGAAATTCAATTTATTTTGATTTAAAAAAAATAAAAAGATAAATTAAGTAAAAATATTTTTAAGAAAAAATAAAATAAAATTCCTTAAAAATCCAAAATAACAAAAACATCAAAAACTCAAGAGAAAACATTCTAAAAAAGAAAAATTAATAATCTTAATTATTTGAATCTGATAAAATATTAAAAGAAAAAATATCAAATATTTTATTATTAACAGATGAAAATAATCAATTGAAAAAACAAGTTAACAATTTAATTTTAAATTTAAATATATTAAAACAAAATTATGACAATGAAATTGAATCAATTCAAAAACATTTGAACGAACAAATTTCAATAATTAATAAATTAAATAAAGAAATTGATGAAAAGAAAAATGTTGAAAATGAAAATATTGAATTAAAAAATAAAATAAATGAATTAATGGAAATTGTCAAAGAACTAGAAAAAGATAATAATTTAAAAGAAAAATCAATTGAAAATTATCAAAATAATATTAATGATTTAAATAATTTTAATCAATCAATTATGAATGAAAATCAAATAAAAGATGATGAAATTAAAAAATTAAAATCTCAAATCTTAAAAACTAATAATAATTATTTAAGTCTAAAATCTAATTTTGAAAAAATAGAATTGAACAATGAAAATATAATTAAAGAAAATTTAATAAATGAATCAAACGAAAGAATTACACTCTTAAAAAAAGATAAAATAGAATTAATTTCTAAAATTAGAGAATTAATGAATATAGTAAAGTCAATTGAAGAAAAAAAAGAATTAATTCCTTTATATAATTTCAATGAAGAAATAAATAATATTAAAGAAGAAAAAATTAAAGATGAAGAAAAGAATTTTGATAATAATATTAAAAATAAAGTTAATATTAATAAAGAAAAAATAAAAGAAAATAAATATAATGAAAATATCAAACAACAAAAGATTAAATATTTAAGTTATATAAAAAAAAATAAAAATTTAAAAATAGATTCATCAAATCAATGTGATACAAATATTAAAAGAATTCACAGTCATCCAAATAATTCACATATTAATAAATCTTCATCAATTGATTATATAAAATCAAATAAAGAAAATGAAGAAAGTATCATTTCAATTGAAAATGAAATAAATCAAGAATATTTAAAAAAGATTCATACCAAAGAGGGAGATAATGATCATAATTCAGTTTTAAATGAAGAAAATAAATTAAAGAATTATAAATTTGGATTTATTGGGAATATATTAGCTCCAATATTTTTAACAGATTATGACATAAACAAAATAGAAAAAGAATAAATAATTTTTATCAAATTAAAAGAGAAGACAATTAAAATACAAAAATCAATCATTCTAAAATACTGTTATTTAAATAATTATAAATTATTTTTCTTAACTTAATATTTTTTATTATATTAAAAGATATTAATGCTATGATTTAATTAAACAATAAATAAACAACAATTAATATAAAAAATGATTCACCGTTTTTTTTCTTGATATAAAATTGATGAGTGAAGATTATCTGATAATGGAATTATATATGAATGTCCTATTGAATTAGTGCTATTTATTATATTTGTATTATTTGTTGTTTGGTCACTTATTCTTTGTGTTAATCTTTTTTCTGTTTTTTTATTTAAAACTTCCTCATTTTCTTCATTACAGGATGAACAATAATCTGATTGATTACCCATTATTTTTTTTATTTATTTATTATTTAAAGAATTTTATTATATTTTATTTATATTTTTAAATGAAAATTATATGTTAAATAAATATAAGTATTTATTTTATTTATAATTTTAGTTTTTTTTTTTGAAAATTAAATAAATTTAATTTAATTAATTAATAATAATTATTCTTTTTATAAATCTTCTATTTTGACATATTTTGAATCTGCACTTTCTATTTTTTGTGCCATATTAATTAATAATTCATATCTCTCATCATTTTGACAATGATAACATATAGAAATTGAAAAATCTTGATTAAAAGAATATTTACCAAAATCTTTGTGAACTCCTTTTATTTTTCCTCTTGATTCCCAAACTTCATAATATAAAAAATTTAAAAATGGAAAATCAATTTTATTCATTTCATTTTTTGTTATTTTTCCATTATTTAAAAGATTATTTGATATTTTATAAAATTCTTCAATATTTTTATTTGTATTTTTCTTTTGAGAATTTATTTCTTTTGTTTTTTTTTCAAATTCTGAAACACAAATTTCTAATAATGAACAAATAAATTCTTCTAAATTTGGCCATACATTATTTATATATTCAACTCTACTTTTTTCTTTTATTGAATCAAATAATTTAAAATATTCTAAATAATGTTGATAACTATTAAAAATAACATTTATTCTTGATAAATGAAAATTAATAAATTTTTCAATAATCAACAATATAATAATCTTTTAAAGAACAATTAATAATATCAATTGCATAATTTTCAACTTTTAATTCTTCATCACCAAATAATTTAGCAATAAAAGTTAATAAATAATTATAATAAAATTCACTCATATTTTCAATATCTTTTTGATGAGAACTTTATCATCTAAACCATTATCTCCAAAATCAAAAATATTATTAAAACCTTTAATTAAAAACTCTTTAAACCAATCTTTTATTATAGTAATATTTCTATTTTCTTTATATCTACAAATAATTTCATATAAAAAATATTCAATAACATTTTTAAAATTATCATTATAAATCATTTTACTTTTATAAATATTTTCTAAAATATTTTCAACATTAATTGCATTCATAAAACTAAGACTCATTTCCATAAATAATCTACAATTAAATGCATTTGGCATAATAATATATTCACAAAAACATCCATTTGAAATTTTTCCTCTATTTGTTCCTAAAATAATAATATAAAAATGAATTAATTGACAATCTAAATTAAATAATACTGAAATATTATTTGGTGATATTGCAGGAATTCCTTCTCTTGTTCTATGTAAAATTATTATTCTTTCTAATTCTTTTTCATATAATTCACATTTTGGATTTATTTTTAAATTATCTTTTTCTTCTGTTTCTTTTATTTATCATAATCAGATTTTTATAAAAATAAAGATGGAAAAACTGAAATTTGATAATCTGATGTTAATTTACCCTTTAATTCTTGAAAAATAAAAGAATAAGGAACTAAATTTAATCTTACTTCATTACATCCTATTATTCTTTGATTTGATTTATTATAAATTGATGATGCGTCTGCTGTTATGTGAAAGAAATTAAATGGAATATTATATATATTTAATGTGTTTGTTATTTTTTTATTTATGTGTTTTGGTAAGTGATTTGGTATTGTGTTATTTTTTAAACATAATTTTGGAATTATAAAGTTATATTCACTATCATATTTTCCGAAATATGGTATTGAAAACATTTGAAGTATTTGACATTGATTTTTATAACTTTTTAAAAGAGTATTTGATATTTGATTTCTCTTCACTTTTATGCTTTTTGCATTTAAATTATTTTCCATTTAGATTTAAATTAAATTACTTTATATTTTTTTTGTTAGTTTTAATTTTTTTATATAAAATAATAATTATATGAAATCAGATATATTAAAGTAAAATGAAAGTAAAAATGAAAAAAATATATTTCAAAAATTATAATACAATAAAATATATAAAATTTATGATATAATTAAAAACAATAATAAAATTTTTAATAGTATTTTTAATATATTTATTTTTATGTGATTTATATTCATTTAATATAATTTAATTCAATTTATCATTTTTTATTGGGGATGGGGATTGGGCCCAATCCAAAGTCCCCATTAAATATTATTTTTATATTTTTTATAATAATAGAAATTTTATTAATTAATAAATAAAAAAAAATAAAATAAATCTATCAATGCTTTTTTCATAAATCCCATTCCCAAAAAAATAAAATTAAAATTAATTTTTTATTGTTTATAAATTTTAATTTATTTTAATTAATTTAAATAATTTATCTTTTTCAAAATATTTTTTAATTAAAAGCTATAAATTTAATTAAAACAAAAATTAATTTTATAATTAAAAAATTATTAACATCTTAAAATGGTAAAATAATCGATGAGTATGGATAATTTAAATTATAATATCATATTTTTATTATTGTTATTTTAATAATATTTAATTATCTACAAATTTTTAGAGCCCTCAAAAAAATGAATTCCATTTCGATAATCTTTATTTGTATTTTCAATATAATCTTGGTTTAAAAAGTTTGGATTTTTATTTTTTAAATCTTCAAAAATAGATTTAAAATTAATATTTTTTCCTTTATTTTGTTCTTTTTTTTTTTTCAAACAAAAAAAAGAATCCCAACCAGAATCAAAGATATCATCATCATATTCATAATCTTCAATTTCTTTTTTATTTTCTAAATTCATTTCAAATTTCATATGGTTTTTAAATATTTGTTCAAGATCTTCTAAAAATGAATTATCATTATCTGTAATTGTGTTTGAATATTTTTGATATTGATCAACAATAAGATCCATCTTATTATTTAGATCTTCAAAATCATCCACAGACAAATTATAGTCTTTAAAATATTCATAAATTCCTTTAAATAATTTATCAATTCCAAATTTTTTATAATTATTATCTTTTTCATCTTTTAAATGACATGAAAATATTTTTTTCTCGAGTAATTTTTCAGCTGTTTCTTTATCAAAATTTTTCTTAAGACCTAATTTTATTATTTCTTCATAATCTTGAGCAAGTTCTTCTGTTTTTGATTTAGTACAAACAAAAAAAATTGGAAATTTCTTTTGATTTATATAATCAATTAACTCAATTTCTGACTTTGAAAAAAATCTTGTATTACTTGCATTAATTAAATATAAAACTAAATCAAATTTATATTTTCCTTTCTTAAAAAAATTTTGATAATCATCAAAATAAGATTTCATTTTAACCAAATCTTTGTCTTCAAAACCAGGTGTGTCATATAATAATAAAGGATATTCATCATGAAGATAATTACTTATTTTAGGAGTTGTTAAAAATCCTTCTCTTGCTCTTTTTTTGCCTAATATAATATTTATTAATGTACTTTTACATGAACCTTTCTTACCAATAAATATTATACTAAATATGCCTTTATATTTATTATTTTTTCCTGATTTATATTTAAAACAGTTTAAATCTTTATTAAATTTTATATCTGGATATAAAAATATATCTCCGATATTATTCAAATAACAACATATTTCATTCAATTTTAATTCGATATCATTAAAATCTTTATAATTAATGATATTAATTTGATTTATGAAATCATTATCAAATTTTTCTTTCCAAAATGATTTCATATTATCTTTATTTTCAAAAGCAAAAAGAATTTCAGGTAGATATGGTGAAGGTTCCCCAGAATACAAATTCAATATATCATTATTCTTTTTTATATCCTCATTTGAATCTAAAACTAATAATATAACGTTATTTTCTTCACGATTTTCAATATTTGTTTTTATATCACTCTTCATTTTTTCTAAATTTTCAGATTTATAGAATTTGAAAAACCATTTATATGTTTTATGAATATATTGCTCATTGTCCTTTACTACATCATATATATTATTTTTTTTGATATGACAAAGATACGGGCTGTTTGTTCCATATATAAATATATTTAACAAATTTGATTGATTTTCAATGTTTTTACTTTTTAAACTTCCCATTAAATAAATAAAAAATAGTTAATTTAAATAAAAAATCTTTTTTATATATAAAAATAATGGGAAAAATTTTTTCTTCTTATGAAAAGCAAGAAGATAGTAAACATTTTACTGAATTAACTTTTCAATTAAATATTCTAATTTGTGGCAATTATGATATTGATATATTTAAATCTTATTTAGATAAAATTGAAAATAAATCTGATAATCAAAAAGGAAATTACATAAGTTATGGGAAACATAAAAATATGAAAGATTGGGAATATTATTTTTTTCCTAAAGATAATGAAACTGAAAAAAATACATTTGATTTTATAGACAATCAAATGATATCAAAAAATAATAAAAACTTAATACTTTTTTATTGTGGGAAAGATTTTAATCCTCAAAAATTATTAGAATTTTATGATAAAAAAGGAGAAATATTTCATCCTCAATTTATTATTATTACAAAAAGTAATAAAAAATTTGAATATAAAAATATTAAAAAAATAAATCCAGAATTTATAAATATTATTCCAATAGAAAAAAATATCGAATTGTTAATCAAAATATTAAAAATATGTTCATATTACAATGAACTTGGTGATGAAGTTGGATTTCCTAAAATGATAATTAAAAAAGAACTTATAAATATCGATTCTAAATTAATGTCAAAATATTTATTTACAATTAATTGTTTAGTATGTGGAAAAATAAGTGCAGGCAAAAGCTTGTTTATAAATAAAATATTAGGAGAAAATAAATGTATGTCATTTCGCAGCGAGAGAGATACTTTAACATCAAAAATTGTTAAATATATTCATTCAGAATTACCTATAACCTTATATGACACTCCAGGATTTTATAATGATGAGCAAATTAAGAGAATTGAACAATTAATATTAGATAAAAATAAAAATTTAAAAGAACAGAAAAATAAAATTCATTTTGTGTTTTATTTAATGAACATACAATCAGGAAGGGGTTTTTCGGATAGAGAAATTTCTTTTATTAAAAGGTTGTTAGATGAAAAAATGAATGTATATTTTATTTTAACTCATGCTGAAAATAAAAGTGATTCAGATGATTATAAAGCAGGAGTAGAATTAAATTTGAAACAAAATAATTTGCAGGTGAAAGTTGAAAATATTTTTCCAGTTGAATTAAAAAATAATGTTTTTGGTTTAAAAGAGTTATTTAATTATTTATTTCAAAAATATCAAAGTGAAAAAATTACTTTTCCAATTGATTCAAAAAATTCACAAAATATAAAATCTTTTTTTTTAAAAGATATTAATTCAGAAGATGATATAATAAAACATGCAACTGCATTATCTTATAGGATAATAAATAATTTTTCACTATTGGCTTCATCTTTGGGAGAAGGTCCTAATGTTAAAGGAACTACAATGTTATCATGTGCATTGATTAAAACAATTTCAAAAATATATGACAAAGATATGAAAGATGATGAATGTTTATTAATTATAGAAACGCATGGATATAACAATGAAATCAAATTTAAAGATTCAGAAGAGATAAAAACAAATTTTTTTTTTTCATTTTTTAATTCTAATCCTGCTGCTAATGAAATTAATTATTTGGGGAAGATTTTAATTAAACAGAATAATGAAGAATTAAAAAAAATTAAAAATGGATTAAATAAATATATTTATAAAATATGTCAATCAATTAATGAAGCAATTGATGATTTAGATAAAATTAAAGATTAAATTATTTTTAAAATCATATTTATTAATTAAAAATATTTAATATTTTCTGATGAAAATAAATTTGATGAGTTTATTATTATTTTTACATTTTCATAGTTTATGATGTATTTAAATAAATTATTTCTATTTTTTTATTTTTATCATTTAATGTTGTAGTATTAATGATAAAGAATTATTATTTATTTTTTAAAACATTTTCATTATCATTCTTGAATAATTCTTTTATATTACTTTTTATACGATTTTTCCTAATCTTGCTATTTGTATAATTATCTTCCTTAATAAAATCTTCTTTTTTTATAAAAGATTCATTTTTGATTGATGGTCATTTTTGGAAAATAGTCATTTTATATTATTATAATTAAATATTATATTTTAAAAATAATTATTTTTTTTATTTTAGAATATGAATGATAAAATTCCTTTAAAATTTACTTGTTTAAATAATGAAGATAAAAATGAAAATATATTTTTGTTATGAACAATATTCAAGAAAATTAGTTAAAATAACATTAGATTCAATTGAAATATATAAAAAGAATAAAGAATTATTCAAGAATGATAATGAAAATGTTTTAAAAAATAAATAATAATTCTTTATCATTAATAATAAAACATTAAATGATAAAAATAAAAAAATATAAAT
>JAJJLU010004491.1:0-12512 GCA_023807065.1 Isotricha intestinalis | reverse complement strand
ATTTGGATTTTTGTTATTTTTTGATTTATTGGATCAAACAAACTTATAATATTTGTTCCTGGAATTGGTTTTGTATATTCTTTTAATTTATTCTGACGAGATATCCATGATGATATATATGATAATGTTGATAAATTTGGCTTTATATTAGGAAGGAGAGATGATATATTTATATGAGATATTTTTGATGTATTTGTTATAATGATTTTGAAAAGTCTTTTTTTAATGTATTTGCATTCTTATGATAAATATTATTATTATTATTGTTTGGAGTGTTATTATTTATATTGTTTATTATATTATTATTTTTTGTTAAAGGTTTGAAAATTATTATTTATTGCATTATTATTAAAATTATTGATTAGGTAATTTTGATTATTGTAAACATCTAAATTCAGTATAGAAGAAAATTAAATATTCAAAGTTTATATATATCAAAATAATGATTGAAAAAAATTTTAATATTTTTTAGTTTCAAATATTCTACAATTATTAATATAATATGGGATATTCTTTAAATAATTTAGAAGTATTATTTAATTGAGTATATATTTTTTCAAAAATGAAATGATATTGTTTTGAATAAAAAAATTCAATGATTTTTCTTCAGCAAAAACAAAAGAATTATTTAATTTATATGCACCAAGAACATATTCATTTATTTTAGAAAAATTTGATGATAATATTTTTGAATATTGAAAAATAATTTTAATTATTTAAGAAAACATAATTTTAATTAAATATTATTAAAATAATCCATTAATTCGAACTAATTAAATAATTAATATTATCATAAAGGAAATTTTTATTAAAAATATTAAATTCCTTTATTCTAATTTAAAAAAGAGAATTAGAAATAATTGTTTCATTTTGAATCACTTATAATATAATAAATAATCATAAATAATTCAATTACAACATCTCTATTTGCAATTAAAGTAAGTTTATATAATTTTTTATATTATCTCATATCATCAATAAAAAAAAATAAATTCCTTTGATAAATTTGTATATAAAATTAAAATTATTAATATTGTATGTTTCACACATAATTCACTTGTAATAAATAATTCATATAAAAATTTATTAAATATTTTCTTTTTATTATTAATTTTATATTTGAATAAGCATTTAATAAAATATTTAAATTTTTTAAACAAAATTAAATGTAATCATTTGTTTCATTTTTTTTTTTACGATTGTTAAAAAATAAAAAATAAGTTTGAAAGATTTCATTTTATTATAATTAATTATTGAATTTACAATACAATTTTTCATCAATATATCTAAATGATTATATTGTTCATTATTATCTTTATACTAATTTAAATTTAATAAATATAAATTTATTTCTAATTCAGAACCTTTTATATTTATACAATTGGCGCTTATTCAATTAATTTTTTAAATAATTTATTCTTCCTTAAATTTAATGAATATTCTAATCTTGATTCATTTATTTTACAATCATTATTTCCTAATTATTCAAATATTATTTAAAAATATAAATAACCTATTTTTTATATTGACTTAATCTCATATTTATTTTATCATTCATTTATTTTATTTATTAAATAGTTTAATTTATAAATTAATATTAATTATAAATAGAATTTTAATTTTTAAAGTATTTGTTTAAATTGTATTTTGATTTTTAGTTCAATAGAATTAAATTATTTATTTCATCTTCATTCTTTCTTTTGATAATTGATTGCTTGAATAACTTTTAAATGATAAATAATTATTTTCTTTTCTGTTATTTTTCATTTTATATTATCTTCTTTAATTGCATTTTTTTTTTCATTTTTTAAATCTTTTATTGAATGTAATTGACTATTGCAAATATGTTTATATCTTTTTATTAATATTGGATTGTATATTTCTTATTTTTTATTTTATTCATTTGTATTATTATGATAATTTATTTTATTAAAATAATAATTATTTTTAATAATTAGAGAAATTAAAGTTTATAAACAATTAATTCAAATTTTGATTTTTAAAATTTTTATTTTTAATACAAATAGACCAATCTAATTCACATTTAGTAATTAAATCTTCACTTTTACTATAATTTTGATAAATTTCTTTATTAGAAATATTCTTTAAAATTTGTTTGAATAATTCTCTTCTTTTACTTTTAATATAAAAATGATTCAAAGAATATTTTTTAATAGAAAGAAAATAAATTAATTTTGTACTATTATCATATTTAGGAACACATTGGAAAACAATTTTTGAAAAAATTCAAATTTTTTACACTAAAAATATTTTTAGAAATAATTTAATTAAAGTATAAGATATTTTAAATAAAATAATATAACCTTCTAATAAAAAATAATCCCAAATAATTAATTGAAATTTTTCACTAATATTATTAGTAAATAAACTAATTATCCAATTATTAATTAAACTATAAATAAAAGAATAAGCTTTCATATTTACAAATAAGAGAAAAAATCGTTAAAATTTTCATTTAAAATATCCATAATAATATTTTTATCAATGATTAATACTTTTAATTGATTATAATAATTTAAAGGAAGATAATTTTCATTATTTCTATAAAAATCCAAAATGTTTCTTCCTAAAATTTATAATTTAATATTTACTTCAATTTATTAAAACCTTGACAATAACTAATTGAAGAGTTTCTTCTTGAAAATACTAATAATATATTTTTTAATTTTTTTATATTTTCTTCTTCTTGAAAAAAAGTATCTTTTGGAAATGTTCTTTTTAAATTTATTTGTTTTTCATATAAATTTGGAATGTAATCTGTAACATTTTCAGTTAAATTTTAATATAGCTCTTTTTGCTCCATTAACAATTAACTACAACTCAAAATTTTTTTTTATTTTTTTAAATTTTCTTAAATTTAAAGGAATTCCTGGTAATAAAAGTTTTTAAAAAAGATTTTTCTTTTGAATTAAATTGAATTTTCTCGGTGAAAAATAACTCTTTGAATAAAAAAATTTTTACTTTATTTTGACTCCTAAATAAATTTTTAAAATTATATTGTTCAGATGGATATATTAAGTTTAATAAAGTAAAAAAATCAGTATTTTTTAATTGATTATTTTCAATCATTTACTTTAAATAAATAATCTTTGAAGGAGGAAAACTTATTTAAAAATAAAATAAATAAATAATGAGTAAATTAAAATGTCAATTCCAATAAAAAAAAAAAGATTTACTTTCCAATAAAAAATAAGTGCTTCAAATATATTATCAAAATAAATTTATCAAATGATAAAAAAAAAATTTAATAGATTCAATAAAAGAAATTCCAATAAATACAAGTAATTTAAATATTTCAAAGAATTTTTTTAAAAATTTCAAAATTAATATAGATAAAAAAATGATTCATTCAACTTCAAATCCTTTTATTTCTTAAAATTCTATTTCATTACAATTTCCTTTAAAAGAACTTTCAGAATCAAATAAAATTAAAAAAACAAAAATTAATAATATTCAATTTAATAAATTTGTTAATTTTTTAAATTCACTTTTCCAGCAATTTCAAAAATTATATTTACAAAATAATTTTTTTGTTATGAATATATTTCTTGTTTTTTGAAAATTTTCAAAAATTAAATGAAGAAATATTAGAAATTATTTAACAAAATGAATTTTTCGATTTAATAAAAAAGCACTTTGATAATAATGTGATTTACAATGATAATGGTTTATGATATGAATAATCAAAATAAACAAAAATTATTTATTTATGATATGAAAAAAATAATGAATATTATAGTTTAATGAGTGAAAATATTTTTCCAAATTCTTTTAATAATCTTAATATTAATTATAAGGATGAATCTGAAATTTTAATATTATCAATTAAAGATATTCATAATAGATTAAAAAAATTATTAATCAAAATTCAAGAATTAATGATAAAATTGCTTTGAAATAATATTTTTTAAGCAAATAAAAAATGTAAATTTTAATGATTCAGTAAATGATTTCAATGAAAAATTAAAAACCCAAATCACGAAAAAATTTCTGAAAAAAAAATAAAAAATCATAAATACTTACTAATATAATAATATAAATAAACATTTAAAATCAATAAATATATATATAGATGAATCAAATATTTATTATTATATGAGAAATCAATTAAATATAGAAAATCAAAAAAAAATTTCATATTCACAATATACAAATAGTGCAACAAATTCAAAATGAACATTTTATATTCCTTAAATTATCCTTCTTATAAAAAAGATATGATCTTTATTAATAATGATAATAAAAAAAAAATATAGTAGCAATTATTTAATTCCAAATGATCAAAGATTTAATTTAATAATTCAAGATGAAGATAAAACAATATTTTCAAGATATAAAAATTTAAAGAAAAAAACAGATAAAATAGAAATAAATCATTGTTAATAAATAATAAATCAAATATAAAAAAACCAAATTTAACAAATATAAATTATTTAATACCTTTTAAACCTATAAAATCTTATACTTTTAGTTTTAGATTTAGATGAAACTTTAATTCATATTCCAAAAGGAAAAAAATATTTTTATTCATAATCTCTTATTTTAAGACCTGGATTAATTGATTTTTTAAAAATTTTGAAAGAATTTTATGAATTAATTATTTTTACAAGTGGTTTAAAAGAATATGCAGATAAAATTATTAATTCATTGAAAAAGAGGAAAAAATTTTTCATATAGATTATATAGACTGTTATTATTAATGATATGTATTTAAAGATTTATATATTTTAGGAAGTGATTTAAAAAAAATTATCATTATTGATGATAAAACACAGCATATTTTACAAAATGATAATTGTATTATTATAAAATCTTTTATTAGTGAATCTGAAGATATTAATAATAATTTTATATTATTTGATTAAATATTAATTTTAATTAGAATTGCAAATGAAAAACATGATGCTTTTAGAAAAAGTTTAAAAAATTAAAATGAAATCCACAACAAAATAAGTGATTAATAATAAATAAATAATTAATATAATCTTTTTATTTGTGTTCAAATGGAAAATTAAAGTATGTAATTTTATAAAAAATGTCAAAAAAACAAAATTGAAATTTTTTTTAATTAAATAAAAAATTATAAATCACTTTTTCATGATTTTTTTTTCATCATCATCAACATCATCATTAATATTTTCAGTGGGAATATCATATCCTACAGGAAAATAATAAAGACTCAAATGAAATAAAAGAAAACATACATGAGAAAAAAATAAATAAAAAAGTGTCTTAATTAAATCAAAGAAGTTAAATTATATTTCATATCAATAATAAAATCTTCTTCTATTTAAAATAAATAAATTATCAAAAATCATTTTTCAATTTTTTCATTTTGAATATCCGTTATAAAAAATATGTTTATCGTTTTTTCCATCAATAAATAAACTAATAGAAGGAATTTCATCAAATTTTATTGAATTCTAAATTAATAATACCAAATTTAATTCTGTTTTCTTTTAAAAGTTGATATTTTCAGAAAGATAAGATAAATTATTATACATTTATTTGTCTTTCATTTGCCTCTTCATTTTCTTCATTATTATTTTTACTAAATAAAACAATATAATTTTTAAACTTCCATTATATATTTCCTTATTAAATGTTTTTTCCAACAAAATAATGAAAAGAAGAAAATTTTTTCATGGATAATTCATAATAATTTTCAACAATAATTTCAATGAAATATTTTGATCTTCTTCTTCAATTGGAATTTGTTCTGAATTTTTTTCTCTTATTAATTCATTTTTTTCATATTTATTCAATAATTCTACTATTTTTTTCATTTGTTATTTCTTCTTTATAAGAATAACTATGCATTTCATTTTGATTATATATTTTTACAATTGATAAATCACTTTCTTCTATTAAAAAAAATTCTTGTTTCTCTTCCGATTTTTTTATATCTGAATATATTATTATATATTTTCCTTCATACTGTAATTTTAAATAGAAAAAATTTCATCTATTTTTATATCATCTTCCTTTTCTTCTTCTCTAAAATATATTATGATTGATTGATTAAATTTAAAAACAAAATATAAATCTTTATAATTTAATCTTTCATTTTAATTTCTATGATATTTTCTAATGAAATAATCAATTGAATCAAGAACCAAAGTTTTATTGTCATATTTAAATTCAATTTTAATTAAAGTTAAATCACTGTTTAAAGTTTCTTTACATTCAAAACAATTAAATAGATCAAATTTATCATCATATTTTTTTGCTATTTCTGTTCAATTTTCATATTTTTCTTTTTCTCTATCAATTGAATTTAAAAAATAAATTAATTGATTTTTATTTTCTTCTCTTATATATATCATTATAATTTTTTCTTTATAAAATTGATTTACTAATTTTTTGTCTAAGAAAATTCCAAAACAATTTCAAAAAAAATAATTTGTTTTATTTGTTTAGAAAATAATCAAAGGATGGATAATCATTAATAGAATTAAAAAAAACAGTTTCAAAATTTCTTTCTCCATTTAATCCTTCAAAAATATATTTTTCAGCAACATTAATATATTTTGGAATAAAATCATTATATTTTTCATAAAATTTATTATAGAAAAGAATTATAAAAAAAATTTTATTTATTATTGTTTCTCTCATATTTTCATCACTTAATTCTAAAATATATTCTGTTTCTGTAAAAATTCCTATAAAATCATCTATTTCTTCTATTGTTTTTTTCTAAATATTCTTCTTCTGTGTTTTTTTCATTTTTATTGTTTTCTTCATTTTCTTTTTTTTCTTTTTGACATTTATTAAAAAAAATGATAATAAAATTACAAAAAGATTTTTCATTTTTTTTTATATAAAATAATATCAAAAATATGTTTAAAATAAAAAATAAAATTTATAAATATTTATTTTAATTAAAAAAATGAGTGATACTTTAAGAATAAATAGAACACCAACTTTTACCAAAAGAGCAATTTCAATACATTAAAAGATTAATAATAATAATATATAAATATAAATAAATCTGTAATTCCAAAAAGGAAAAATATAATACTTCAACAATATCATTTTTTGATATGAAGAAGATAAGAAAAGATATTTTTGGAGAAGAAATTAAAAGTGGATGAAAACATAGAATTAGTTTTAAAGATAAAATAATAATTGATGATCTTAATGAAGATAAAATAAGTAATAATAAAAATATAAGAGACAATAATTAAAAAAAAAATTAATATATTTTTACAAAAATCTTTTATCAAATATGTTTTTATATATTAAGTATGAATATAGTTAAATCATTTAAAAAATAAAAATCTTATTTATATGAATTGAATTTATGAATTAATTAAAATTTACTAAAATAATTTAATTATAATAAAAAATGAAATCATTGAGCTAATATTGTGATATAGTTTCACATAAAGTTATTTTATCATTTAATGAACAAGGAGAAACAAGATATAAAACATTAATAGGGGGATTAATAAGTGTTTTCATTATAATAATAATATTAATATATTGTTTTTATCTTTTTATTAGTAGAATGTTTAATAGAAAGGTAATTTCAGTGATTCATTCAACACAAATAAATCTATATGTGAATTTAACAGATAGTAATAAATTACTATTTTTATTAAGATTAACAGATACAAATTCAAATCCATATGAAGAAAATGAAAAATTATATTATATAATAGCGAGTATTTGACATGGAAGAAATAATAATACTTCTTTATAATATCATGATCCTTAATTTTCTGTTTCTCTTAATGTTAGTAAATGTGATATTAATAAAAAATTTTATTGATGAATTCAGAGATTAATTTAAAAATTATATTGATTTAAATTCTTATTATTGCTTAGAACCTAGAAATTATTCTAAAATCATTTATGGTTTATATGGGAATAATCACCCTTTTTCTTATTATTCTTTAATTTTTAGATATTGTCAAAATACCACTGAAAATAATAATAGTTGTTATTCTGTTGAAGAAATTAAAAAGTAATTTGATTATATGTATTTAGATGTTATTTTCATTGATTATACTATTAATTCTTTAAAATTAAAAAAAGTGAATGAAATATTTATAAGAAAAGAACTATATGAATTATCAATATTATTCAAAAGAATATGGTTATATTTTGAAAATATAAAATATATAGTTGATAAAAGATATATTTTATCAAGAAAAATATAGAATATTTTCATAGACATAAATCGATGAGAGCAGATTTTAATTTATTAGAAGAATAATATTTTGCAACTTTAACAATATTAAATAAAGTAACTTCATCAATTTATAATCAAGAATATAGAAAAATTCAAGATTATCTTGCAATTATAGGAGGATTAATTGATTCAATCAGAATTATATCATTATTATTAATTATTATAATTTGAAAAATTTATATTATTTAAAATTAATTCAAGATTTTATTATCGATAATCAATCTTTATCTGAAAATGTTAAAAAAAAATTCAAAATAATTTTTGTGGCATTTCTGTTAATTCAAAAGATAAATTTATATTCTGATTTTTATAAAAATGACTTTTCTAAAGAATATGGGAAAAAAAAAATGAATAGTATGAAAGCAAATAATTATTTTATGAATAATAATAGTTATAAAAATGATGAAAATACTAATACGCTCAACAAGAAAAAGTAATATTTTATTTTTTTTAAAATTAATTTATATTTGAATAATTTAGCTAAAAAAAAAAATATTAATATATGAAAAAAAAATATTATTTATTTACCATCAAATAAATTTTCATTTAATAAAAGTCCATTTACATTAAGCAAAAAAGAATTTGAATTTCTTATTTTATCATTATTTTTATATTTTGCAGATTATATTCCTTTATCAATAATTTTTTCAAACCTCCAATTTTTTTCAATTCTTTCATTTTCTCACTTATTAATAAATTTAACTTTTGAATTTCTAATTCAAAATATTTAATTTGATTATTTAAATATATTGCTTCACCTCCAATTAAAATAGTTTCTCTTTTTAATTTGTTCTGGAATTTTTTCTATTTCTTTTTTTATTTTATTTATTTCATTTTCATTTTTTTTTCTCAATTCTAATTGATTTATATTTTTTTATTTTCTTTTAAAATATTCTCTTTAGTAATATATACTTTATCTATATTTCTTTTAGAAATATTTAATTCTGAATTAATATAATTTGATTTTTCTGATATTTTATTTATTTCTTTTTTCTTATCAACAATTAAAGCTCCATTCCTTTTAAAACCCTCCAAATCTATATCAATTTGTTGTTTTAATAAAAGCATTAGTTTGAGATTTTTTATAACATTATAAAATATTAAAATTGAATTTCCATTTATTTTTGAATCCAATAATAAATTCAATTTTCTAGGTTTATTTTCAAACCAACATTAACTCTTCTTCATCATGATTTATATATAATATTACTATTTTTGAACAAATCTTTTTTTTCTTTATTCTTTATTATTTCATTTGTTATTTTCTCATAATCACTTTTTTTCTAATTTTTCAATTTTTTCATTTAAATAAGTAATATAAGGAATTATAAGATTAATTTCAGCTTGAATGCTTTTATTTTTAAAAGAAAAATTTATAAAAAATTATTTGTTATTTAAAGGATTGATTGTTTTCATTTTTATATATATTTCCATTACAATTTTCAAAAATTTTTTTTCAATTATTTTTTTAGTGATTCTAGTACTTCATTTAAACCATCAAATTGTAAAAAAAAAAATTTATTTATTTTATTTAATTCTTCCAAACTTAAATAAATATTAAAATCTTTTTTTGGAAATTTATTTATTTGTGATTGGTCCCAATCCCCAAAATAATATTAATATAAATAATATTCAAATCATTAAAAATATTGAAAATAAATTTATAAAAAAAGAAAATAAAAATAATTTGGGAAGTTTATATGAATTAATTTCAGGAAAAGTATTATTTGATATTAAGTTATTATTATTTTATTTAGATACAAAAGATGAAGTTTCAATGATAGATATTTTAGTAAATAAAAATAAACATGAATACAAAGAAAAAGCAGTTTTTTATCTTCCTCGAATAATATTTTTTTATTTAAATAAAATTGAAATTATTTATTCTCTTGAAAATTATTTATCTTATCTAATTTAAAATATTTTATCTTTTAAATTCAATAATGCTTAATTCAACAAATTAGAATAAAAAGGGTTTGAAAGGTTAATAAAATATAGATAAGAAAAATTTTTTAATAATACTTTTTAAGAGGAAAAAATTAATTATAAATACTTAAATAAATGTGAATAAATAAATCTTTTTTATAAAGAAATATATTCTCAGAAAAATTTTTCAAATAATAAGAAATTTGAAACAAGAAAGAGAATTAGAAAGAAAGAATTTAACAATTGAATTTATAGAATTTGAATTTATTGAATAAGAAAATTAAATCATAAAATTCAAAATGTATATAAATATATAAATCAAATAAAAGAATTTTTGATTGTGAATTAAAAATTTATTTAGAGGATTTATTTTCCTTCAAATGAAGATTCTTGTGATATTCAAACAAGTTTAATTATTGTAAGTATTTTATTAGATTATTTTTCAGAAAAATGAAAATGAAATTGACTTTTTTGATTTTGAAATTTTTATTACTTTCAAATGTGTTAAAACTGCTGAATGTAAATTTTTGGATTTTTTAACTAATGAATCTTTTCAAAAAAATAAAAGAAAAAGAAAATTATTATGTTTACAATTTTAATTTAAAAATTCAAAGAAATTAAATTCTAAAATATAAGTGTTGAAATAAATCATGTTATTAATGTTGGATTTTTTAATTTTAATTATACTTTAAAAGATAATTTGAAAAATCTGTAACCTGAATTTTCCTTTTCTTTTTTACCAAAATTCAATTTGAATTAAAACATTTTTAATTATTTTTATTGTGGAAAAAATTAAATCATTATTTATAATGAATTATAATTTTATGAAATTTAATTTTATTTTCATAAGTTTTTTTTATATTTTTAAGTTTTTAATAAATTCATAAATTTTGATTGTTAATAAGATTTTTATTTTGTCTTTTAATAATTTTCATTTTTTTTCAATAAGATACATTTTATTTAATATAAGTATTTTTCTTCATAAATTACAATTTCATATTTATATCAAAGTCCCTAAAATTAAATTTCAAATATTTAAAGAATATAAATAATTTTTCTAAAAAAAGAAGAAATAATTTATTATCAATGAGTTGTAAAGTGTGTTCAAATAAATCATAAATTAAATTACATAATTTACCATTAAATGAGAATTACTCAACAAGAAATTTAAATTTTTTATTGTTATTAAATCAAAAATCAAATAATAAAAAGCCAACATCAGATTCAAGAATTTCATCTAATCAAATTATATCAACATTTAATATTTTAAAAACAAAAGACATAAATTATTTAGAAATAATGAGAGAATCAATGTTTAAAGAAATAAATTTAATAAGAATAAACCCACAAATAATAGAAAAAAAAATTGATAAATATTTTCCTTATTAACAAAAAAACAAAAAGAGTCTTTTTTAAAAATGGATAAAAATAATAGAATAAAATTAAATAAAGGTAATAATGCTTTTGAAATTTGTAAAAATATAATTTCTAAAAAAACTTTTAACTCCTTTGTTTTAAGAAATGAATTAACTTTTTCTTTTCCTGATTTTTCAACTCGATATATAATTAATTTTGAATTTAATGAATATATAAAAGAAAGTTATTTAACATCAACTTTACAATATTTAAAAAAACAATTATTTGAAAAAAATATAGAAATTGTAAATTTTCATTATGATATTAAGAATTCTAATACAGAATTATCTATTATTCTTCAAATTGTTAATGAATAAATTCAATGTTTTAAATAAGAAATAATATTTTTAATAAATAAATGTAATACATTAAAAACTACATAATGGATTATATTATTATTATTTACTTTTTGGAAAGGATATTGTAAAAACATAATTAGAATAAAATACAATGATTTATTTTTTTAATTGCCTTTCTATGAAATGACAATGATAATGAATGTATTTTTATATGTAAATAACAGTTTATTTAGTCTAATTTATAAATTTTTAAATTTATAATAAGATGATGTATTCATAAAAATTTTTGGTATTTTAATTTATTTTATTTATAAAATATGTTTAATGTTTTTTATTTATAATATATATGATTTTTTTTCAGAAATTAATAAAAGAATTAATATTATATAATATATTTATCTGATGCTATATTAAATATTTATTATTAGTTTTTGTTTTTGTTTTTTTCATTATTATAAAATAAATAAAAACCCAATTAAATGTATGTTAGTTCTGGGTTATCTTCTAGTACTTTGATCTCTGATGGTAATCAATTATCAGTTAATGTAGATTGACATCATAATAATAAATTTTTTTTAAAAATTGTAAAAATTGTTTTTGTAATGTTTATGTTAATGGAACTTGAAATTATGAAAAAATCATCAAAATGAAAA
>JAJJLU010004490.1:0-12517 GCA_023807065.1 Isotricha intestinalis | reverse complement strand
GTTCATAATTATTTTTTAGTTTTCTCTTTGCTTGATTATTATTAGAAATATCATCACTATTTTCTTTACAATTATTCATTAATAGATAATCAAAATCTTCTCCTCCTCAATAAGTATCACCATAACTGGATTTAACTTCAATAACATCATTATCAAAATAAACGATAGAAATATCAAAAGTTCTTCCTCCTAAATCAAATATTAAAACATTTCTTTTATCTTTAAATTTATTGTCTAATTTATATGTCATTGAAGCTACAGTAGTTTCATTAATTAATCTTAAAACATTTAATCCTGCAATTCTTCCTTCATCTGAAGTTACTTGTCTTTGAATAATATTAAAATGAGCATGAACTATTATTATTTTTTTTTCTATTTTTTTTTAAAATATTTCACATGATTCTTTTATTTTCTTTAATAATAATCTTATAATTTCTTTAATTCTAAATTTATTTTCTTCTTCTTTATATTTAACTGAAATTATTGGAATACCTTTTTCATTTTCTTCTATTTTATAAGTTAAAAATTGTTTATCTTCCTGTATAATCGAGTCTTCATATTGTCTCCCAATAAAACGTTTCAAATCATATACAGTACTATCAGAATATTGAACTGTATATCCTTCTGAATATTCACCTACTAATGGACGATTTTCAGTA
Organism: Isotricha intestinalis; assembly: GCA_023807065.1. Lineage (NCBI taxonomy): Eukaryota > Ciliophora > Litostomatea > Vestibuliferida > Isotrichidae > Isotricha > Isotricha intestinalis. The sequence goes on along the minus strand of JAJJLU010004490.1, from coordinate 11,858 downwards.
AATATTACTATTGAAGGTGTTGTTCTTTTTCCTAAATGATTTGGTATTATTTCTACTTTATTATTATTCCAATGTCCAAAACAACAATATGTTGTTCCTAAGTCTATTCCTATCATTTTTTTTTTATTTTTTGAATTGTTTTTTAATTTTATTAATTTTTTTTTTCATTTTTTTAAAATTATGAATTTATTAAAATGACAAATTTATTTCTTGATGATTTTATGATAGTTCATAAAGTAGAAAATTTTCAAATTAATATATCTTTATTTTCTGATTTAACATTAATTTCAATATATTCAAATAATTCTTCAAAGATATATGAATTTACTCTTAAATTAGAATATTATGAAAAAAATAATTGTATAGTTACTACTTTAAAAAATGTGAATGATTTTTTAGAAAATTTAATCAAAGAAAAAAATATTGTTCTAAAAGAAATAGATTCAAATTTAAAATTAATTTTGTTTAAAAATTTAAAAGAAAGAGAAATAATAATAAATGAAAAAGATAAATCTTCTTCTGAAAAAATAAATATAACATTTATATTATCAAAATCAAATAATTTAAACGAAAAAAAAAATACTAAAAATTCAAATATTAATGAAGAAACTGAAAATATAAAAATTAAAGTGAAAAAAAAAGAACTAAAAAAAGATAAAAATATAAAATTAGAATTGTTTCAATCTATAAAAGCACATAATTTACATATATATTATTTGACAAAATTTCCTTCTGGAAATTTAATTTCATGTTCAAGAGATTGGTCAATTAAAATTTGGGATGAAAATTTAAATTTAATTCAAAATATAGAAAAAGCACATGATAATGGAGTTGCATTTATATATATAAAAGATGAAAAAAATTTCATATCTTGTTCAAGCGATAAATCAATTAGAACATGGATAAAAAAAAATAATAATTTTGAAATAAATCAAATTATTAATGAGTCTCATTCTGATTCTATTAATCAAGTTATTTATACTTCAAATCATAATTTAATTTCATGTTCTTGGGATTATACTATTAAAATTTGGGAATTAAATAATAATAATATTTATCAAGTCAAAACTTATTTAAAACACAATGAAAGAGTTTGTTCTATTTTATTATTAGAAAAATTAAATATTTTTATTTCTTCTGGAATAGATGGAAGTAAATTTTGGAATTATAATAATTTAGAATTATTATTTAGTATTGAAAATACTTTATGTGGTTGTTGGAATTGTTTAAAAAATTTAGATAATGATAGAATTATTATTAGAGGAGAAAAAAAGAAAAAAACTATTAATGTTATAAGTATTCAAAAAAAAAAAGTTATTAAAGAAATTGAAATTGGATTTTATTGTAATGGATTTTGTGTGATTAAAGAAAAAAATGTTTTTTTAGTTTGTGGAAATTGTAATGATATTTTAATTTTAAGAACTGATAATTATGAAAATATTTTCACTTTAAAAAATGCTCATAATAGTGATATTTATGGTTTTGAAATTTTAAATAAAGATTATATTGCTTCTTATTCAAAAGATGGAAAAATTAAAATTTGGTCTTATTAATAGACATTCAATTATTTGATTATAATATTTGAATATTATTATTTTTAAATTTATTAAAATTTTTGGAAATTAATTTACAATATAAATAATATTCAATATATTTTATACTATATTTAATCAATATAAAATAAATATCATATTTAATTTTCTTCATTATCAACAATATTCAAATCAGATTTTTGAACTTAAATCTTTAAAATTTCTTTCTCATTTATCTTAATTTGAATAATATTTTTATTATTTGTTTTTTTCAAATTTACTTATCATTTATCTCCATTTATTTTTTTATATAAATATAAATATTTGAAATTCCCCAAGCCATATATCTTCTTAATACATTTAATTTTTCAAATTCATTTTCTTTACATTCTAATTCAGAAGTTATTGTTATTATTATACATCCAGACATTACTTCATTTATTATTTTAGATGATAATTCTTTCATTAAACTATTTGAAAAACAAGTACTATTTATAAATATAAAAGAAGCATTTAATAAATTTTCTTTTAAAAAATCACCATATTTAAAAGTAATATCAGGAGTAATGTTTTTAAATTTTTCATTTAAAATTCTATCTTCTTTTCTCAATAAAGGGAAATTTCTTTTAAATTTACTTTTAATAATATTTGAATAATGATTTAAAGTTTGAATATATTCAATTCCTATATATTTTTTAAAAGGAAAAGTTAAAGCTGCTGAAAAAATTGCTTTTCCTATACCACTTCCTAAATCATAAAATATACCATTTAAATTGATTGAATATACATTATATAAATATTCTAATATATAAGTTAATGTTTTAAATGTTACTTCTCCATATATAAAGGAAGGTTCATTTAAATTTCTTATTTTTTTTTCTTTTTTTATTTTTTCTTGAATTTCCTCTTCAGAAATGTTATTAAAAAGCTCATTAAATTTTTCTTCTAAATTTTTATAATAAAAATGTTTCTTTTTATCTAATTTATAAGGATATGTTTCTTCAAAAGTTTCCGGATCAAAATAATATCTATTAAAAGTTTCCCTTTTCATTATTTTTTATTAAATTTATTTAAAGTTAAAATATTTTCGATTTAAAATTCAATCAAATATTAGAAGTAAAATTTAAAAAAATTATCAATAAAAATTTATTATTGTATTATTATATTTAAAAATTATTGTTTGTAAATTCTCACTTAATTACTGAATAATTTTTTTTTTCTATTAGAAAAAAATTCTTTATTTCCTATTAAAGAGTATTAATTAATATATAAAATAATAAATTATCTTATTGATATTAGTACTAAAAAAAAGAAAAACTTGTCATTCAAAATTTTTAAATTATTTATTAATTAGAAAAGTAAGAAATGATTATTTATATTATATATATATGAAAAAATAAAAAGAAATTGGTTCGTAATATCAACTAAAAAAAAGTATAAAATTTGAAAGTTATAACTTTTTATTGTGAGATTGAATAAATAATTTTCAAAACATCCGAATTATATTTTAAAATTTATAATTGAAAAACAAAAAATCTAGCTAAATAAATTTAAAATTAATAAAAATCATTAATAACAAAAAAAAAATAATTTTATTAATGGAAATATTAAAAGATTTACTAAAAAAAACTTTAGAGCCAGGTTTAAATCGATTAGAAAAAAGAGCAAAATTACAAATGGATGATTTAAAATATGAAAAACAATGTTATAATAAACAAGGTAAATTATTAGAATGGTTATGTTCAATAAAAATAGAACCAAAAAAAAAAAAGGAATTTAAATTAAAAAGAGATAGAAGTGCAGAAACAATAAGAAAGAATAATACATATAATCCAAAACTAAATAAAATAAGAGATAAAACTCCAGAATTAAATAATATTAAAAGAATAAGTCATCAAAATAATAATAATAGAAATAAAACTCCAAATAATAATAATAGAAATAAAGGAATCCCTTCTTATATGAAGAGTACTTCAAGTTCTCAAAATAATCAAAAAGAACAAATTCATGGTTTTTATTATAATTTAAGGAAACAAAGAGAAGAAGAAGAAAAAAAAAAAAGAAATTTAACTCCTGAACCGAAAATAAAAAAAATTGCTAAAACTAAAAATATTAATGTTATTAAAGAAGAAGAAGAATTTGGAAGTTTTAATATTCATAATGATATAAAACAAGAAAAACAAATTTTGGTTTCTAATATAAATGATATTATGTTAAAATCTAATAATATTATTTTAGATAATAAAAAAGAAGAAGAAGATCTTAAAATTTCAGTTGAAAAAAAAGATGAAAAGAAATTTAAAGATATCGGAGAATTTTTAACTTCAAAAGAAAATAGTAAATTTGTTAATTTAATTCTATCTTATTTAAATAAAGAAGAGCAAATGACATTTGTTTTAAATAATAAAAAATTTATTCCTTATTTAACAACAATAATAGAAAATTATAAAGAACAATTTGAAAAGAAATGTCAAATAAATTCTATTTTAACATTAGAACAAAAAAAAAAAGAATTATTAACAAAATTTCCAAATTCAAACATAACAGAAGTTCCAAATTATATTATATCATCTTCTGCAGAAAAAAGTTTAAATTTTATAAATTACAATAATAGAATATTTAAAACAGAAATATTAGAAAAAGATCAAGAAAAAATAATAATTATTTATAGAATATTCTTTCAACTAATAAAAAAAGAAGAAATTGTAAAAATAAAAAATGATTTAGAATTTTGGAAAAAAACTTGTGAATATATAAATGAAAATTCTGATGGAAAAACAGGAGATTTTTTTAAAAATTCAACCAATAATTTTGATACTAGTGCTTCTAATTTATTTAAAATTAATAAAATTATTGAAGGAAATGAAGATAAAATAACCGTTCATAATTATTATTCTTCTATTTGTGGAACTACTGCTTTAGTTTGTTTACTTATTAGAGATGTTTTAGAATTTGTTGGAGTTATTCCTAATGAAAAAAAAAATAATCCTCAACATTTATATCAAAATTTAGAATATTTAATTTTTGTTTATGAAAAAATTTCTGATTATGTTAAAAGGCTAAAAAATGCAGAAATAATTATTGATAAATAGTATTTAAAATAACTTAATAAAGATTTTATTTTAAATCCGAATTTTTAAATAAAAAATATATTAATATTATTTAAATAATATCATTTTCAAATTTGATTTCATTATTTGAGACAATTTTGTTTTTAATATAAATTTATGTTTATCAATTAGAATAAAGAATATATAATCCCTTTTTCTTTTATTTAAACATTCAAATCTTTCATTCATTTTAATTAATTTTTATTAATTTACTTTGAAAATGAGGAGTTAATATATATTTAATAACAAATTAAATTATTTTATGATTTCTTCTTTATTTCTTCATTTAAACTTTTTTAATGGGATATGCTTAGATATTTTTCTTTGTTAATAATAATTTGTTTTATTGATAAATAAATATTTTAGAATGAAAAGAAGTAATATATTTTTGAGATTAAAATCTTATTCTAAAATATTATGTAGAAATCGATTTTTTCTATATTAAACATATTTTATAATTTTTTCCTAAAATTTAAAGAATAATCTATTATTCAAAATTATTTTATATTTTTTTTATAATCCGTTTTATCTATATTTTATAGATTAAATTTTATTTATAATAAATTTCTTTATCTTTCATTCTAAAACAACTAATTAATTATAAATTCAAAACTTAAACATCTAAAATAAATAAAAACATTTGAAAAAAAATCATAATTTTTCAATATATAATAGTATAAAAAAATCTTTTAATATCTTTAAAAAAAAGAAAAAAATCTTTATTATTGTTCTTCAGTTAAACTTCTATAATAATTAACAGCATTTTTAACATTTTTTTCCAAAACACAAAAAATAGGATTAAACTCTTCAAATTTTTTTTCAATATCAAAACTCAAAGCAACCTCAACATTATCCATAATACATTTTTGGCTTAAAATTAATCCAGCAGTAGCATAATTAGTATGAAATAAATCAGGAGATTTTCCAGGTTTATCAATTAAACCTCCTTTTTTATTTTGACAAGCGAAAAGAATATAAGCTTGTAAACTTAATTGATCATATAATAATTCACTATCATAACTTAAATCTTTATCATTCATAATTAACATATTAAATATACTACCTTGCCAAAAAGAATAGCAACTATCAACTAATTTATTTGTTCTTCCATTAAATCCACCTTCCTTGATCATTTGTCTTAATGTTAACCAACGAATAAATGATTTTATATCTATTTCATTTAATTTATTTAATAATATTAATGTTGCTATTGCACAATATGAATATCCTCCATGTGCTTCACAATATGGTTCTGGACCAAATCCTCCTTCAAATGTTTGACATGCTTTTATATTTGATACTATTCCTTCTGTTATTTTTTCATCTGATAGTAAATTCAATATATATGATACTGTTATTGCACAATATGTACTACGTAAATCACTCTCACCGTTTATGTGGTTTTGAAATGTTCCTGGGAAACATGCATGAGATTTTGAACAATAAGTTTTTTCAAAAGAAGATTCTTCTTTTTTTTCTGAATTTTCTTTTTCTTCTTTTTTTTCTAAATTTTCTTCTTTGTTTTCATCTTTTTCTGTATTATTATTTTCTTCTTTTTTTTCTAAATTTTCTTCTTTTTCTATAATATCATTATTTCTACTTATTAAAAAAACTCCATTTTTATCAACATAAGAGGGTTTTTCCTTGATATTAAAATTATTATTTTTCATTCTCAATAAGAAATTTTTCATTTTTGGAATATCAACAATATCATAAGCTTCTTTAATATTTAAATTTAAAATAGCCATCATAGCTCCATAAGTAGAAATTAAATGAGCATATCCTTTAGGCATTCCACAAAATCCACCTTCAGGATGTTGTAATTCTTTTAACATATCAACAAATTTTAATTTATCATCATAACTTAATTCATATTTATCTTTAGTCATTTCTAATATATTTGTAATCCAATAGCAAAACCAAGGATAACCTGAATCAAGTGACATATAACCCATTGAAAGTTTCATCATTGATTTTTTGGCAAATTCATAATGTAATTCTTGGAAAAAAGGAGATTTCCCTTTGAAATTTTCTGAATTTGATGTTTCAAATTTATGTGGGAGAAAACAATCTAATACCATATATTCTGTCTCTAATTGATCTTCATCTGTTTTTGGCAATTTTTTGTGAAAAGGATTTGAAGATTCTTCCATATTTTTTATAATTCAATTTATTATTTATTTTTTTTGAATGTTAAAATTATTTTTATATAAAAATATATAAATTTGAAATATTTATTCATTATTTTTTTCTTTCATCTTAATTTAAAATATTTATTTAATTATTTTAACTTTAATAAAAAATGATTAAATTGGAAAAATATTTTTATTATATATATATATAAATTTTTTTTAAGTTAAAATTCCAATCAATGGTTTATTCTTTTTAATTGAGTATATAAATTATTGATATTTTGAATAATTTTGAAATTATATTCTTATTTTTAATTTTTTAGTTTTTTCTTTAAAATTTCATCTGATATATATTCCTTCATAAAGACAATAATTAATAGTCAGAAATGTTTTTGGTAATATATATAAAATTTGTTCTTTTTTATTTGAAAAAAAAATAATTATGAAATTTTCATGATTACTTTACTTATTTCCTTTTATATAATAAATAGATTATAATCTCAAATATATTCTTCTTTAAAATTTTTTTGTATTATTTGTAAAAAAAGTTAATAATTTGAGATAAACAATAATTGCAATAGATAACATATTTTTTTATAGTATATGAATATAAAAGATAAATGAATGTTATAAATTCGATGTTATTTTAGAAAATTATATATATTTTATCAGAGGTATTCCTCTATTGTCTTTTCATACATATTTTTAATATTTGATTTGGTTTTTAAAGATAATTCATTTTTAAAATTATATTCCATTTTTTTTTTAATATGATATAGACATAAATGAATATATTTTTGAAGAAAAGTTTTGTAAATTTTTTTTTAATATCTAATTAATTTTATAATATTATTTAAAGATTCAAGAAAAAATGAAGAAATCTGGAAATTTACTAAAATTTTGCAATTGCTTTTATTTTTCTATTTATCTGTTCTTTTTATTTTTATTAAAAATTTTTAAATATATTCTGTGAAATTCAACACAATCGAGATATTTTTTCTAAAGTTAACTTATTTTTATTTAAAGGAGGATGGTTTAATGGATTCAAATAATTGAAATTATCAAATAATATCCTAGGATTAAATTTTACAACAAAAAAAGAATTTGATAAATGTAATGAAGTCAATGAAATGCATAGATTTAAAATTGATTTCTTATTTTTAATATTATCAAGATTAAAATTAGATATATTTAAAGATTTTAAAGCAGAACACCCTTGAAACATATAATTTATATCATTAACATTATTAGTATTAAAATGAGTTACGTTTAAATTAATTAAAGAAGAACATTTATTAAACATATAACTCATATCTTTAACATTATTAGTTTTAAAATTAGATAAATTCAAATCTTTTAAAGAAGAACAATTTTGAAACATACTTTTCATATCTTTAACATTAATAGTATTAAAATTAGATAAATTTAAATAAATTAAAGAATTACATTCATTAAACATACCACCCATATCTTCAACATTAATAGTATTAAAATTAGATAAATTCAATCCTTTTAAAGAAAAACAATTTTGAAACATACTTTTCATATTTTTAACATTACTAGTATTAAAATTAGATAAATTTAAATTAATTAAAGAAGAACATTTATTAAACATAAAACTCATATCATTTACATTAATAGTATTAAAATTTAATAAATTTAATTCTTTTAAAGAAGAACATTCATTAAACATACAACTCATATTATTAACATTCATAGTATTAAAACTATCTAAATTTAAATTAATTAAAGATGAACATTTATTAAACATATTTTTCATATCTTTAACTTTCATTGTATAAAAATTAGATAAATTTAATTCTTTTAAAGAAGAACAATCACTAAACATACCACTCATATCTTCAACATTAATAGTATTAAAACTATCTAACTTTAAATTAATTAAAGAAGAACATTTATTAAACATAAAACTCATATTATTAACATTACTAGTATTAAAATTAGATAAATTTAATTTTTTTAAAAGAAAACATCCAAAAAACATACCACTCATATTATTAACATTCATTGTATTAAAATTAGATAAATTTAATTCTTTTAAAGATGAACAAAATTGAAACATACAACTCATATTATAAACATTAATAGTTATAAAATTAGATAAATTTAAAGTATTTAAAGAAGAACATTCACTAAACATACCTTTCATATCATTTACTTTAATAGTGTTAAATTTAGATAAATTTAATTCTTTTAAAGAAGTACATTTATTAAATATCATATTCATATTTTTAACATTACTAGTATTAAAATTAGATAAATTTAAAGAAGTTAAAGAAGAACATTCATTAAACATACAACTCATATCTTTAACATTAATAGTATTAAAATTAGATAAATTTAGTGTAATTAAAGAAGAACATAATTGAAACATATAACTCATGTCTTTAACATTAATAGTATTAAAACTATCTAACTTTAAATTAATTAAAGATGAACATTTATTAAACATAAAACTCATATTATCAACATTACTAGTATTAAAATCAGATAAATTTAGTGATATTAAAGAAGTGCAATTGTTAAACAAAGCTTCCATTTTGTTTACATTACTAGTATTAAAATTATATATATTTAATTGTTTTAAAGAAGAGCATTCACTAAACATATAACTCAGATCTTTTATATTTTCAGCATTAAAATTAGATAGATTTAAAAATATTAAATTTCTACACCCTTGAAACATATAACTCATATTATTAACATTCATAGTATTAAAGCTATCTAAATTTAAATTAATTAAAGAAGAACATTCACTAAACATACCACCCATATCTTTAACATTAATAGTATTAAAATTCGATAAATTTAAATTAAATAAAGAAGAACATTCACTAAACATACCACTCATATCTTCAACATTAATAGTATTAAAATTAGATAAATTCAATCCTTTTAAAAGAGAACAATTTTGAAACATACTTTTCATATTTTTAACATTACTAGTATTAAAATTAGATAAATTTAAATTAATTAAAGAAGAACATTTATTAAACATAAAACTCATATCATTTACATTAATAGTATTAAAATTTAATAAATTTAATTCTTCTAAAGAAGAACATAATTGAAACATGCCTTTCATATTATTAACCTTATTAGTTTTAAAATTAGATAAATTTAATTCTTTTAAAGCTGAGCATTGATTAAACATAAAACTCATATTATTAACATTATTTGTTTTAAAATTCAATAAATTTAATTCTATTAAAGTAGAACATTCATTAAACATACCACTCATATTATTAACATTCATAGTATTAAAATTAGATAAATTTAATTCTTTTAAAGAAGAACATTTATTAAACATAACACTCATATTATTAACATTACTAGTATTAAAATTAGATAAATTTAATTCTTTTAAAGAAGAGCATTCATTAAACATATAACTCATGTCTTTAACATTAATAGTATTAAAGCTAATTAAATTTAAATTAATTAAAGACGAACATTTATTAAACATAAAACTCATATTATTAACATTCATTGTATTAAAATTAGATAAATTTAATTTTTTTAAATAATAACTGAATTGAAACATACCACTCATATTATTAACATTCATAGTATTTAAATTATATAAATTTAATTCATTTAAAGTTAATAATTGAAATGTTCCACTCATCTTTCTAACATTAATAGAATTAAAATTAGATAAATTTAAATTAACTAAAGAAGTACAAAATGAAAATAAACAACATATATTTTTCAATAGTTTTTTACATTTAATTTTTATTTTATAAATTCCTTCTTTGGGAAATTGATAATTAAAACAAAAATTTATTTTATTATCGTTTATATATAATTCACAAAATTTTCTTATATCTTTATCATCTTCTTCAATTTTATCGGCTCTCATTTTTTTTATTTCTTCTATACTATTTAAAATTTGTATAGGTTCATTTAATTGTTCTTTATTTATAGAATAAATACATGAAATATAATTCAAATTTTTTTTATTTTTTTTTTTGAAATTTTTAATTTCATCAATAATATTTTTAGGAATCATAGTTTTAATTTTATGATTAGAAATTAAATTATAATTAAGTAATTCATTTTTAAAAATTGAAAAAGGAATAATTTCATCTTTTTGTTTATAATCCTTTAAATATTTATATTTATTCTCATCCAAATATTTTAAATTAATTTGAATTAATTTTATTTTATTTATTTCAATTTCTCTTATATTTTTAATTTCAAAACAAGAAAAAGGAAGAAATATTACTTCTTTTTTATTCAAACAAATTTCTTCAATATCAAAATAAGTTTGATAATTAGAATAAAATTTTATATTATTTTCAAATTCAAATAAAACTAATATCTGATTTTCATCATTTATTTTTATATATTTTTTAATTTCTTCTTTTTTTTTAAAAAAAGATAAAAATTGTTTTGAAAATAATATTATAGGAAGATTATCTTTTTTATTTTCTAAATTATTTTTTATTTTTATAATTTCTTCATTATTAAATTTTGTTAAATGATATAAATATTTTTCTTCAGGATTTTTTAAAATTTCTAATTTAATACCTTCATATAATATTTTAATATAATTTTTAAATATATCTAATTTACCTTCTAATAAATGTTTATTAATATCTTGATTAAAATTACTATTTAAAGTGTATATTCTCACATAATATTTACAAAGTAATTCAATTGGAATTGATTTTAAATCAATAATTTGAGAAAATAAATAAAATATTTGATTATTATTTGAATATTGATCATAAATATATTTTGTTGTATTATCAAAATTATCTAAAGAATTTACATTGATTAACATTCTATAATATAAAGGAAAATATAATTTTTCAGTTTTGTCTATATTTTCAAAAATAAATTGTTTTTCTTCATTTTCAGATTCAACAATTAATTTTTCTTCTTTGTTTAATAATACTTTTTCTTCATTTTCTAATAAAAATTCTTTTATTTCTGAAAAATTATTTTTAACAAAACAAATATTATAAAAAGGATCTTCTTTCGAATTATGAATTATTGTATTCTTTTCAATAGGGTTTTGAATAATAATAATTTTTGGAATTACAAAAATATCTTTT
>JAJJLU010004489.1:0-12520 GCA_023807065.1 Isotricha intestinalis | reverse complement strand
TATTCAATGTCTTGGGTATTTTTTCCTTTAAGTTTTTTTGATGTAATTCCTGGAGAAATGATTGAAGTTTAAGAGAATATTTTTTGTAATTATTCACTTCCATTTTGTTTAAAATTATTTGGCTTTTCTACTTATATATAATTATACAATTTTTTTTTAATTTAAAAAATATTGATAAAATTGCGCCAATATTAAATGAAAAAAAAGTGTTGATTAAATTTGTGAATTATTAATTGTTGTGTGATTAGGGGTTAAATACATAAAATCTATTTAATATTTATAAAAAATATTATTTTTTTTATTCATATATGGAAGATTTTAGATATAAAATTAAACCTTCTTTTTTTCAAAATGAAAATGACTGTGAAAATAATGGTTATTTATTATTTAAAGGAGGAAAAATTTTAAAGGATTTCCCTTGAAGATTATAAATATAGAGAATCTTATGGATATTTATCTAAAAATAATGTTTATTACTCTTTCATTTTGAGGATAATGAGGAAATTCAATGTTTTTCTTTTAGAAATAATTAATCCTATTTATATTAGTATAAGAAAACTGGAAAAGACAATAAAATTGTACTTAGAAGTTATAAATAATGAAAATATTTTAATTGTAAAGGAGAAATTCAAATAATAAAATATCCAAATAATGAAATTAAAATATTTTAAATAAGTTTATTATCATACAAAAGAAATTATTTTTATTTATTACAATATAGATTTAAATTTAATGATTTCTGTATCAAAAGATGGATTAATTAATTTATATAAAATCAATCAATTTGAATTAATTAGAGCTTTTAAATCTCCATATAAATTAAATTTGCTTATTTAAAATCAAATCCAATTCCGTTATATATGGCTGTCAATACTTATTTACTATTTTAATAATTAATATAAATGAAAAAATAAAATGTTCAAATATTTCTAATCCTAAATTAATTAAAAGTCCAAATCATGAAGATTTATAAATGGTATCAAAAGAAAATTTTATGAAGAACCAAAATTAGAAAATAAAAGTGATATAAGTGCATCAAAACGTTTTTGGACTTTATTTAAAAGAATTAATAATTCAATCATTGTTGATTTATTTTATGCTCAAATAAGAAATGTAATGAAATGCTTATCCTGTACTTTTTCTCAAACTAACTTAAAGTTTTTAGTATTTTACCTTTAGAACATTTAAAAAAAATAATTACTTATTCCTTCAAATAATATTAAAAAATCTTTTTAAGTTTATTTATTTCTGATTCAGCTTTATTTTTTGATATTTGAGTTTATATTAAACAATTTATTTCTTCTAGATTTGAAAATTTCAGATTGTTTTATTATTTAATTATAATAATTCAAGTGTTAAATTTGTTAAAATGAGTGAAAATATATTTAAAGCTTCTAAAAAAATTGAATAATTGTTTTATATGAAATTTCTGATTCAAATGATAATGATGATAATGATGAAGATTGTAATGAAAACAATAATGAAGAAATTATTCCTTTATTTTCCTTTTATCTCTTAGATTTAGAGATTTTAATGATAATGATAATATTCCAAATAATAAATTTATCACTTATCCTAGAGTTTTTCCTATTAATTTTTTTAGTAAAGTTAAAGCTTTAAGAATTAGAATTATGAGCTTTCTTACTATTTTTTATCCTTTAACAAATCTTTTTAAATATGAAGAAATTGAAACAATTAAAAATAATTATCTAGAAAAAAATATTGAGCCAAATGACTTTGAATTATTTTATCAAAATATTTATACAAAAATATTTAAAAATAAAGAAAATGAAAAAATAAAAAGATATTTAGATAAATTTCCATTTAAAGTATATCTTTGTTCAGCAAAAGAAGAGAAAGAAGACAAATTTTTTTTTATCAAATGATTATGAAGAATATCAAAAAGAATTTCAAGATAATACTCAAATAAAGAAATTAATAGAATTAATAAGAGTAGGATATAAAATAGTAATATATATAACAGATAAAGAAATAATAAAACCATTGAATGCAATAACAATAATTGAAGAAGAAGAATCAAAGAATTCCAAAAAAAATTTACTTATTCATTTTTCTCTTCATGAAAAAAAAGAAAGATAATCAAATGCATATAAGAAATTAGATTTATATTTATATTCCAAAATATTTGATAATTAAGTTTAAAAAGATATTCTAGTTTATCAAAAGTTAAAGTTCAATTAACAAAAAAAAATAATTTAAACAATTAGAAAATTTAAATTTAGATGATTTTGTTTTAGGACCAAAAATTCCTAAAAATATTTATGATTTATTTGCAGTTTCTCAACTTTCAGGAAGTAATGAATTAGGCCATTATGTTTCTTCTTATAAAAATTTTGGACATATGATGCTTCTTTCTTTAAATGTGATGATGATATGATTTGTACTCCTGAAAGTTATATTATTGTTTATAAAAGAAAAAGTGACAAGAAAAAAAATAATAATAAAAGAATAATTTATGTTCTAAATTCTTTAAGTTTTTATTAATATTTTTAAATATTTTTATGTTCAAAAAAAACAAAAATTTAAAAATATTTATGAAAAACAAAAAAGCCAAAAATTAATTTAATGTCTATTTGATAAAAAATGAGTCAAGGTCAAAATAATAATCAATCCAAAACAAATTTAAACCTTGGAGCTAAAGAAAATATTCCTACATTTTTACAAAATAAAATGAATCAAAATCCACCTCAAAATCCAAATAATGGGTCAACAAATGAATCCTCAATTATAGAATTTTGATAGTCATATTCATTTTATCAAAATTATCTCAAATGATATTATCCACAAAATCCAAATTTTAATCAAAATCTAACAATCAAAACCTCCTAAACCAAAACCAAAATCAAGGTCCTCCAGGAATAGTAGGTTTAAAGCCCAAGAAAAAGAAGAAAAAGCAACAAGATAACTCACAAAATCCTCAAATAATCATTTCATCAAAATAATCAATTTAATGAATATAAACAATCCTCAAAATGAGAATAAGAATAAAAAGGATAAAAAGCCAAAAGAAACTTCTCAAAATAATCAAAAATCTGAATCATCAAAAGAAGGAGAAAAAGAAAAGGAAATAAATTATTCCAATATATAAAGAAAATTAAAAAAATTTAACTCAAAATAATTTATATAAATCTCCATCAAATAATAATATATATATAAACTCTAATTATAATTATAATCATTTATATATTAATAGAAAAACTATATATAAAAGATTAATAATTATTTTTTAAAATTTTTTGAATTCCTCTTTTTATTTTATCTAAAGCAAATATTTTTCCTATTGTATTTAATGTAAAAATAATTAATAAACTCTTATATTTATAAATATATTTTCCATGAATATAATAATTCTGATTATAATTTTTAAGATAATTTTCAAATTTTTCCAAATATTCTTTTTTATAATCATTTTCCAAAAGAATAACAAAAATAAGTAAAATCAAAAATACAAAAGTGCATTTAATAACATAATAAGGAGTATCTTTTGATAAATAATAAAAAGAAATAATAGAAATAAAAGAAGGAATGATTAATTTATTTAAAAAGAATTCAAATCTCGTATTTAATTCTTGATTCATAAAAGTATAAATATTATTTATAATAGCAAAATCTGAATTTGGAATTAATGATTTATATAAAATATCTTCAGCTTCAAAAAAATCAATATTAAAAGATATAGCATATAAAAATATACATTCATCTTTTTTAATTTTATAATTATCTTTAGATATTACTTTTAAAGAATAATCACTTAATAATTCAAAATTAAAATATTTATTATTCATTGAATCATATTTTAAAATATATTTACCTAAATTTAACATTATTCTTTGTATTTGATTTGATATATTTGAAACTTTATTATAAAAAATAATCCATAAAGGAATTAACATTAAATGTAATATAATTAATTTTAATATAAACTTAGATATTTTTTTATTTTTTTTTATAAAATCTTCTTTATTTTTCACAAAAGAACATAATCCTGAAATAATAAAAGAAAAATGAATAAATATAAGTAAATATTGTGTTGTATTTGTTTTCCATTTAGAATATAAATTTATACTTAAAATCAATTTTTTAATTGTTGAAAAAATAATTTCCTTTTTTTCTTGATTAATTGATTTATTACCTTTTAATTCTTTTATTTCCTTTAATTTTGATAAATTATATATTAATGATATTTTAGGAGACTCTTCTAATTGATCTGTTCTTCTTATAATAAATTCTTCTTTTTTTTTAAGTGACATAAATATTAAAAAATTCTTTTATAATTATTATTAAATAATATAAATATTATAAAAAATATAATAATTACTTTTTGCTTTTTAATTTATATATTTAATCATATTTAAACTTTAATGAAATTCATAAACTTAAATAAATGAAAATTTATTAAAAATATTGTTTTTTAATTAAAACATTAATTAAAAACTAATTTTTATTCTAAATTTTTTTCAAATATTAAAAAAAAACGTAAGGAAAAAAAATAGAAAATTTAAATTGAATAAAATTATTTTAAAAATGGAAAAAAATATAGAAGATAATTACGATTTAGAATTAGTAAATGGAGATAATGAACCTCATAAAAAAGTATCTAAAGAATTAAGAATAATATCAGATTTATTAACAGATATATGTGAAGAAGGAACAGGACTTAAAGATAATAATACTTCTATTATTAAACCTTTTATTTCCAAAAAAATTCCAAATGTTTCAATTAGAAATTATTTAGAAAGATTATCAAAATATTCAAAAATAGAAAATAATACTTTATTATTGGTATTAATTTATATTGATAGAATTTGTGAATTAAATAAAATAAGATTAAATTATTTTAATATTCATAAATTAATTCTTGGAGGATTATTAATTGCAATTAAATACAATGAAGATGATTATTTTTCAAATATTTTTTATTCTAAAGTTGGAGGAGTTTCAAAAAAGGAAATTGATAATTTAGAATATGAATTTTTAACATTGATTGATTTTAACTTATATGTAAGTGATGACTTATTTATTAGATATTATGATTATATAAAAAATGTAGATGAAGAATAGTAAAAAAATAATAATCTTTTTCAAATACAATTATTGTAAAAAACTCTTTTTTAATGATTATAATTCAAATAAATTTTTGTATAAAAATATATATGAAAAAAAACAATAAAGTTAAAAGGGTAAAAACCAATATAATAATTTATATATGAATAAATCAAACTTAATAATAAATAAATTCAAAAAAATTAACTTAGTTCTATAATAAAAAACCAATAAAAAATTAAAAATTAAAAGTTAAAATATATAATATACAAAAAAGAAATAAAATAAATAAAAAAAATAATCATATTTCTTCTTCTAAATAAGGATATTTTCCATCTTCATTATAAAAACCATCATAATGATTATTATCTTCATTATTATTATCAGAATAATCATCAAAATGATAAATATCATCTTTTTTTTCTATTTCTTCTTCCTCACTTCCAATTTGTTCCGCATTATCATAATCTCTTTGTATTTGTTCTTCTTCTTCTGAATCTCCATTATATTTTCTCCATAAATTTAAACTTTCGTTATATTTATCTAATAATTTAACATATTTCTTTTTTTGCTTTTTATTTCCTTTCTCTTCAAATTTCTTATTTAATTCTTCCATATGATGAGTTATTTCTATATCATATCCAGTTATTTTTGCCTTGTCGTCTCCGTTTGGTGGTTCATTGTGTTCTTGTAATGTTTTTATATATTTGTTCTTTTCTTTCAATAATCTTTCTAATTCATCCATGTGATTTAAATCCTCTGTTGCTAATTGGTGTGAACATCCCATTTTTTGGTTTTTTTTTAGGTTTTTTTTACTTATTTTATTATTTATTTAAATTTTATATTTTTTTTTTTATTTTTTTGTTGATGTTTTGATTTTGATTTTTATTTAGAAAAAGATATTGATTAAATTATTATTGTTTTTGAAATAATTTTTGGGAAATGTATTATATTGGTTATGATTTAATTAAATATTATTTATCTCTTTATTTACATTTCATTTTTATTCTATATTTCCTTAAAATTTTTAATTTTTATACTAAAATTAATGAATTTTTATTTTAAAAATTAGTTTTATTAAATAAATTAAAATGAAATAATAAAAATTCCATTAATTAAAAAAAAGAACATTAAAAAAAAATATTAAAGAACTAAATGTCATATATTTTTTTCTTTTTTTTATTATTGATAAAATATATAAAAACAGAATCATGTACACAAACAGATTGTTTATCATGTAATTCTTTAACATCATGTAAATATGAAAATGGATTATGCGCAATAGATGAAATATCATATTCAAAATCTTATTTTTTAAGAAAACTAAAAACTTGTAAATCCGATGAATCATCATATTCAATAATGAAAAAATACTGTGGAAATTTAGATTACGAATTCAAGAAAAAAAAAATAAAAATAAAACTAAATAAAATAGATGATAAATATGGAATTCCAAATTTATTTTGTTTATATTCAATAAAAAATATGAATTATGAAAAAAAAAATTTTTATATAGAAATTGAAAGAAATGATTTAACAAATGATTTATATATAGAATTAATGTCATCAACAAAAATATATGCATTGGATGAAATATATGATAAAAATGTAGTATATAAAATTCCAGCATATTATGAAGGATTATATTTGATATATTATACTGAATTTTCTTATGATAAATTACCTTTTGAAATTACTATTAAAGATAGTAACTCTGATACAATTTCTAATATCATTATTATTATTTGTGTTATTATGATTGTTGTTATTGTTATTTTAATAATTATTTTAATTATTCTTTATAAACAAAAACAAAGAGAACATTTAGAGTATATAAATAGAAGAAATGAAGAAAGACAAAAAGAAAATCAATTGTTAGAAAAAAATAAAAAAATTGCAAAACAATTTTCTGATAATTTAGATTTTACTACTTTTGATTTAATTAAAGATTTAGCTAAAAATTCATCTTGTATGTTTTGTCTTTCTGAATTTAAAAATGATGATATTGTTTATATGGGAAAATGTAATCATGTTTTTCATTTAGATGAAATTAAAAAATGGTTCTTTTCTGAAGGTTCTGTGCATAATACTTGTCCTGAATGTAGATATGAATTCATTAAATTTTATCAAAAAGGAGACAATTTAAATGAAGAGATAAACCAAATCCAAATAATTCATGGAAATAATAATAATAATAATAATGAAAATAATAATAATAATAATAATAATGAAAATAATAATAATAATAATAATAATAATAATAATAATAATAATAATAATAATAATAATATTAATAATAATAATAATGCAAATAATAATAATAATGAAAACAATAATATTAATAATAATAATAATAATAATGGAAATGCTGATGTTGTAGAAAGAAATAATGATGGTAATATATTATTTAATAGAAATGGGAATACTTTATACAGTAGTACTCTTCGTTTACAAGATGGTGAGTAAAAAATAAAACTTTTTTATATTATATGATAAAATATTACATAATAAACTAGAAATCAATTAAATAATCATTCGTTTATATATATTCATCTAATCAAAAATATAATTTATTTTTAATTTAATTAATAATTTATTATAATTTAATTAATGTAAAAACAAGTTAAAATTATATTTTTAATCCTTAATAATTTTAATTCATCAATTTTCTTCTAAAAAGAAAATAAAAAAATCTTTTGATTTTTCTTAAAATAATAAAAAAAAAACTCAAAATAATAAATGCAAATCTTATTCTTTTTGTCTTTCTAATTTCTTCTTTAATTGTTATATTCTCATTTTTCCAATTAAAAAAATAACATTTGAATTATAAAAAAATTCTTCAAATATTTTAATTTTACTGTATTTTTAAAAGTCAATTAATTTACCAAACATTTAATATACTCTTCAAATATTTTAATATTAATATTTTAAAAATTAATTTAATTTTTTTAAATAATATTAAAGAAATTTTAACAAAGAAACATTATTTCCTGTTTTTTATATATATGTAAAAGTATAATTTCACTTATTTATATAATTGCAAATTTAATAATATAAATAATTACCAAATTATCATCTTTTCATTCAATACAAATAATATAAGTATAAATAACTCATAAATAAATCATTTAATAAATATATATGATTTATAAAACAATTAAATTTTATCTTTTAAAATTTCAAGAATTGAAGGAGAATTATTTCTAAATTGATTTATTTCATATTCATTATCACTTCCACTATATAAATCATATTCTTTTTTACAATAAATATCATCATAATCTGAAAGAAAACAATGATTATTAATAAGAATAACATTAGTAAAAGTTTTAGGAAGAGAAGTTTTTATTATTTGTAATTTTTTTCTTAAATCTTTTAATCCATCTTCATTTGAGCTTAAAGCAAAACTACTTGAATCTTCTGTATTAGGACAAGAATAACAATTTTTTTTATTTAAACTTTTAATTGAACATAATTTTAATTTTGAAGGAATAAATTTAATTTCTAAAGGCTTTGGTTTAGGAACAAATAACTTTTTATTATTATTTAATTGAAAAGAAAGTGTCTTAACTGGAATTTGTATTTTATCATAATCATCTTCTGATGATTCTTCTAAAAAAGTTTTTTGTTTAAATTTTAAAGTATATTTAGTTGATTCATACTTATTTATTTTTAAATTATTTACTTCTAAATTATCATCATTATCACTTTCTTCTAAATAATATTTTTTGTATTTAAAATTATTATTTGATTTCATTTTCTTTAATTGATAAATAATATAAAATAAATGTTTAATTATTTTAATAGTAAAAAAATAAGTTTTAATTTTTTTTGAATTTTTAATAAAACACCTTTAATTATATTATTTTTTTAATAAGTTAATTTTACAAAAAAATGAAAGGAGTATTTAAATTTATTTCATTAGCATTAATTTTTGTTACAACTACTTCAATTAAATTAAATAAACAAGACATTGCAATTTCAAAACATGGTGCTAAAGATATTATAGTGATTGATAAGGAAAATATTCCAGAACTTAAAATTATTACTCAAAAAAAATAAATAGTTAATTCTTTTTATTATTTTTCTTTGTCTTTAAATTTTAAAAATTTACTCTTTTAGATTTTATTATTTTTTTTTATAATTTTTTGAAAAAATAATTTTAGGAATTTAATTTTAAATTTTATATGAATAAAAGCTTAATTATATTGAGAGTGTTATTTCATTTGGATTTATTTTTAGATTTTTTTTCTAATTAACATTAAATATATTTTTCTATTGGTTATTTTTTTTAACAATAAAATTTTTTTATTGAGAGCTTATTTAATTTTTTTTATAATTGTTTTTTATGGTGTTTAATTTATTTTATGTTTAATTTATGTTATGAAATTTTATTTTATTATATTTTATAAATTTATAATCATATGACTTTTATTTTATCTATATGATTTTTTTTAAATTTATAAAAAATTTGTAAATAATAAGAATTTAAATAATTATTATCCCTTTATTTCAAAGCACTATAAATATTGATTTTATTACAGATTTTAAAAGTTAGAAATATCAGAAATAGTATATGACATACATTTTGATTTTATTAATTTTATTAAAGATAAAAAATATACTTTAAAAGTTTCGAATCAAGAACCATTAAATGATATCATTAAAGCATTAAATTTAAATGAAGAATTAAAATCCTTATTTGAAACAAATGATGTATTATTCTATGTAAATGGAAATAAAATAGATGGAAAATTAAGTTTAATTGAGAATAATATTAAAGATGGAGATACAATTACAATATCAAAACTAATAAATAAACAGAGACTTAGAGTATCAAATTTAACTATTTTAAATGAAAATGAGAATTTTAATGAAAGTGAAAATGCTTTTAATATGACAGAGAAAATTAAAAAAAAATGATAAAAAAGAAAATGAAAAAGAAAATGAAAATGATAATAATAATAATAATGATATGAATATTATTAAAATTAAAAAAGAAGAATTTATGAAAAAATTTAAATGTACTACTATTTGTATTAATAAAAAAATGAAATTACTAATCTTTTTACTTATACCATTAATATTAACTAGTATAATATTATTAATAATATTAACTCGTGGTGGCAATAATTCTGTTGAAAATAAAGATATAAAATATAAAAATGAAAAATTGATATCTGAATTAGAATATAGAGAATTAAATGAAATATATAAAAATGAATTCAGTGATGAAAATTTTTTAATTGAAAAAGTAATAAATAAAGAATATCTAAAGGAAAAAGATGATAAAATAAATGAAAAAAATATTTGGTTAA
This sequence comes from Isotricha intestinalis, assembly GCA_023807065.1. Taxonomy (NCBI): domain Eukaryota; phylum Ciliophora; class Litostomatea; order Vestibuliferida; family Isotrichidae; genus Isotricha; species Isotricha intestinalis. Next base: position 2,138 of record JAJJLU010004489.1, on the reverse strand, counting down.
TTTATAAAGAATCTTATAATAGCCAATTTTGGAAAATACATTAATTATTAGTTTAAATTTATTAATTATTTTAAATAATTTTTTTTATGAATTGATACTGCAATAAAATTAAATTATAATATATCATATTTTGTTTAAATATTTTATTAATTTAATTAAAATGATAGAAAATTGGGATTATCAACCAGAACAATTAATTAATAATAATAAACCAATTCCACTCAATATTCTTGAAAAATGTTTGGAAAAAAAAACAGCGATATGTAAAATTTTAACAGGAAAGGGAACTGGATTTTTTTGTAAATTAAATTTGAAAAATACATCAATCATTGCATTATTAACAAATAATCATATATTAAATGAAGATAAAATTAAATTAGGTTCAAAAATTGAAATAGAACATAATAAAGAAAAAAAAGTTATTGAAATAACGGAAAACAGATTCACTCGCACAAATGCAAAATATGATTTTACATGTATAGAAATTTTTAAAAATGATAATTTTAATAATTATTTTGAAATTGATGGTAATATTGATACTGATAATCCTGATGAACAATATAAAGATCAAGAAATAATGATGGTTCAATATCCAAAATTAGAAGAAGTTTCATTTGCTAATGGGAAAGTTAATTCTATCAAAAATAATTATCAAATATTTCATTCAATTTCAACTGAAGGAGGATCTTCAGGTTCACCTATAATTTTAATATCAGGATCTTTAAAAATTATAGGAATTCATTGTGGAAAAGCAAATAAAGATAAAAATCTAAATAGAGGAACTTATATGAAAGTTATTTTAGAAGATATTCAACAACATTTTTCAAAAGTTTATAAATGGGAATTAAGGTAATGATTAAATCTTGATAAATAGAGTAATTTAATATATTTATAATAATAATAGTGTGTAATTTAAATAAATTAGTTTTTAGACAGTAAAATATAAATTAATTTAAAGAAAGTAAGAAAAAAGATAATATAGTGTGTAAATATATTATTAAAAAAAGAAAGTAAATAAAAAATAATAAATAATAGTATGTAAATAAAAGAATAAATTTTAGGTGGTAAAAATATATATGATAATGATATAGTTTGTAAGAATAAAATAAAATAAGTGGGTAAAATAATATTAATATAGATGGTAATAAATAAAAATAAATAAAAGGGAGTAAATATTAAAATAATATAAGGAAGTAAAAGAATATAATAAATAAATAGGAAGTAAAATAATTAATTAATTTAAAGAAAGTTAAAATAATAATAATATAAAGCCAGTAAAATAATATTATTAATTAATTATAGTTATTAAAATAATATTATTAATTAATTATAGAAAATAAGATAATATTATTATTAATTATAGGCAGTAAAATAATATTATTAATTAATTATAGGCAGTAATATAATATTATTAATTAATTATAGTTAGTAAAATAATATTATTAATTAATTAAGGGAGTAAAATAATATTATTAATTAATTATAGTTAGTAATAGAATATTATTAATTAATTATAGTTTGTAAAATAATATTAATAATTAATTAAGGGAGTAAAATAATATTATTAATTAATTATAGACAGAAAAATAATATTATTAATTAATTATAGTTAGTAAAATAATATTATTAATTAATTATAGTTAATAAAATAATATTATTAATTAATTATAGGAAGTAAAATAATATCACCAATTAATTATAGAGAGTAAAATAATATTATTAATTAATTATAGCCAGTAAAATAATATTATTAATTAATTATTGAAAGTAAAATAATATTATTAATTAATTATAGAGAGTAAAATAATATTATTATTTAATTATAGGAAGTAAAATAATATTATTAATTAATTATAGGGAGTAAAATAATATTATTAATTAATTATAGTTAGTAAAATAATATTATTAATTAATTATAGTTTGTAAAATAATATTATTAATTAATTAAGGGAGTAAAATAATATTATTAATTAATTATAGTTTGTAAAATAATATTATTAATTAATTATAGTTAGTAAAATAATATTATTAATTAATTATAGGAAGTAAAATAATATTATTAATTAATTAAAGAAAGTAAAATAATATTATTAATTAATTATAGTTTCTAAAATATTATTATTAATTAATTATAGAAA
>JAJJLU010004488.1:0-12525 GCA_023807065.1 Isotricha intestinalis | reverse complement strand
CCAAATCATCTTTTTCATAAGCAATTTGTTAGAATGAAATTCAATTTCTTGATCATTGAAATCACTAATGCTAATAAATAAAGTTTAACTTTGATTTAACTTTATATAATTTACAATAATTTTTAATAATTAAATAAATGTATGAGCATTTGATAATATTATAAATTTCTCTTCCTCAATTTGAATTTATATTTTTTTTTTAAATTTTTTGTCATATTAAATAAAAAAATTAATTATCAAACTACTTTTTCAAAATATATACTCTCATGATATATTTTTAAGGAAAAAAAAACAACTACATATGAAGAATATAAAATAATTCTTTAATAACAAAATTAATAAAAAGTATTTGTATCTGCTTTTAAAAATATGAAAAATAATCATCCTTAAGAGTCTTTTAACATCAATCTATTCGTAATTCTTTGGGTTAGTGAACAGTTAATCTGTGACTGTAGAGTTTTCCCTTTTGAATGAAACAATATATAAATGACGAATAAAGGGAAAAATATTTGAAATTAAAGGAAATGATTTTGAAAGTATAACAACAAGAATAATTTTATATTATATCTTTATTCATCATCTCTTTTTGATTAGGTAAATTCTTGATGTTAATAATAATTTTCTATTTATAATATTTATATTAATTAATGATTATTTTATATAATTATGTTTTTTGGGTCAACTGTCATATTTGAATTTGGGAATCAAATTATGGAGAAGTGTTTCTTCTTTTGTTATCATTTTATTTTTTTTTTTAGTTTTTTTGAAATTGTTTTATTTAATTTTGATTTATTATTTAAATATTAATTTTTTTTGTTTAATTAATTTTCAATGAAAATATTTGGAATTAATGGAAATTTTGTTATGTATTTTTTGTTTTTTTCTTTTTGTATATATTTTTAATAATTAATATAAATTTTCATATAAATTCAGAATATTAAAATAATAAATTGACTTCATTTGTCTATATTTTCAATAAAGAAAAAAAAAATCTAAATCAAATATAAAAAAAAAATTTTAACGGTGTTCAAAAATTTTCAATTAAATAATAAACTTTGGAAGAAAAATCTAACAAAAATAAAAAAATTTGAAAAAGAAAAGCCGAATTGAAAATAAATCTTAATTAAATATATAAAATCAAAAAAATAAAAAATTTTTAAATAAAATTATAAACAAATGTATCAAACACAATATTATAATCAACCTTTAATAAATTATGGAAAAATAATTCCTTATCAAATAAATCAAAAAAATCAATTTTATCAAAATATGAATACAAAAAATATATATAACACCTCAGTTCAAATAAATAAAAATTTACAATCAAATAAATTATCATCTCCAGAAACAAAATTAAACTTTGATTGTAATCAAAATATATTTTATTCAAAAATGAATAATTTAAAATTAAATAATCAAATGTCATTTGAAGATTTAAAAACTCAAGATTCAAGTTCTGAAAGTTTATTATCTTCAAATAGTAAATTATCTTTTAATAATTTTAATAATTATAATTTAAACAATAAAATTTTAACTTCTCCTTTTAATTTATGTTATAATGATTTTAATTATCATCAAAGAAATTTATCAATGAATAACTTAAATAATAATATTAATTTATTTTCTTTTAATAATAATTCAATTGAAAATTTAACTCGAGGTAATTTATTTTCTTGTAATGAAGATGAAAATTATGAAAATGAAATAAATAATAATTTAATTGAAGATAATATTATTCCTTTGAAAAAATCAGGAAAAAATTTTTATAATAAATTTAATTCTCCAACAGAAAATATAAACAATGCAACAAGTGAGAATACAACAATATTAACATTGAAAATAAAAATATCAAAAAATGATTATAGAATATTTAATTTAAAGAAATATGATGATTTATTTATTTCATTACAAAAATTTTTTGATTTAAATAAAATTAACCAAGAATTAGTAAAACCAATTGTTGCAAAAGTTTTTGCAACTTTAAATAAAATATTTTGGTTATTAAATAGTAAAGTAGGAATATATGACCAAGAATATTTAAATTCATTATATAGATTATGGAAAAAAAATAAAGAAAAAATTCCTTTAAATAATCATTTAAATGATAATAATGATTTAAATAATAATTCTTTAGATAAATCTTCTGATTCAAATTCTTCTAAAAATAAAAAAGGTTTTTCTAATTCTTTTCAAGATGAAAATTCTATTGAAAATTCAAGAGAAGATACTTCAAGAAGCTTTTAAATACAATTTAAAACTAAAATAAACATGAAAAGAAATTTTATAGAATATAAATTATATAATTAATAATTTTAATATTAGAGTGAAACAATTAAATAACAATTATATATGTAAAATTTTTTATTTATATTGTTTTTTTTTTTTATTTTTATGTTTTTTTAATTTAAACCCTTTATATTTCTTTTTCATAATCTTCTTCATTTAAATAATTTAATATATTAAATTCTTTTTTAATTCTTTTTTCAGAAGTTTCTTCATTTAAAGTATCAAAAGATTGGTTGTTTTTATTAAATATTTTATGCTTACAATTTTTTTCTGAATTATTCTCACCCTCAATTTTTTTAGTAATATTATTAATTTTTAAAATCAATTTTTTACTCTCATTATTTTCATTTAAATTATCTTTAGAACTTTTTTCTTCATTTAAATTATTTTCTTTCTTTATATTAATATCATTATTATTATAATCTTTATCTTTAAAAAAATTTTCAATTGCTGCTTCAATTTCTTTGAAACAATTTTTTAAATGATTTTGTTGTTCTTGACTTAAATTTTTATAGTTTCCCCATTTATAAGAAGCTTTGTTTAATTTTTTTATTATAATTTCATTTAAATCATTTGTAAAAGATTCTGATTGATAAGGACCAAAACAATATTGATTTTCACCAAAAATTAAATTAATTTGAAATTCATTAATTACTTTTCCTTCTTTTTCATTAAATTTTGGTAGAATTATTATTTTTGATGAAATTATTGTTTCATTTTCTTTTTTGTCTTGAAAATTATTTAATATATTATTTTTATTGTTTTCTTTTTTTTGAGTGATTTTTTTATTATTTTCTTTCAAAAACTCTTTTTCTATTAAATTTCTTTTTTTACTTAATAATTCATTTTTTAGTTTATATAAATCTGATAATTTTATAAAAGTGTTTCCAATTATTGAAAATTCTTTTTTTATTAATAAAGCATATTTATCTATTTCAGTTTTAGAATCAAACATTTATATAAAACTATATTTTTTGAAAATTCCATATTTAATGATAGTGTATTTATAATATTTTTAAATATTGTCCTTTTAATTTTATAAAGCAATCTTTTTTTTCACATTTTTTTAATTTAAAAATCCAAATGTTCAAAAATATGAATTAAAATAAATGAATTATTTAATTATTATTATTCATAAAAACAATTAAAAATAAAAAAATAAGAAATAAATAAAAAATGAAATTCAATCATTATTATTAAATTATTTTTTCATTGATTCTCAAATGGATTTTCTATTAAAGAGTAATTGAAAATCTAATTCAATAGAAAAAAATATATCAAATAAATAACTTAATAGTTCATATTTAAATACAAAATAGAAGAAAATTAAATGAGGAATAATTAAATAAATGAAAAAAAAAATTAGAGAACAATAAAAATTAGAAGAAGAATATAATTTTAATTTTTCTTTTACAGAATTTATTAATTAAAATACTACTCAAGGTATTCTAAATAATGAAAGTTTTAATTATATTGATTAAGAATTTATTAAAAATAAAAGTGAAAATAATTAGAGTATTAAAAATAATAAACAAAAAAAAAATAATAAAAGATTTACTTTTTATAAAATTAAATTATAATATTAATTACATAAATATATTTTCATTCATAATTAATCTAAATAAATCTTCTAAATATCTATCAATTATAAGCTCATTATTATCATCAACATCTTGAAAAATATTATTAGCTAATTGATCATAACTATTTTCATTCTCATCAATTTCATCTTCATCTTCATCTTCATCTTCATCAAACAAATGCTCAAAAAAATTATTTTTACTAGAATAATTATTTGAATAATTATCTTTGAATTCATACATTTCATCTTTGATTTTAGTTAATCTTTCCCTCAATGAAAAATATCCATCATAATCAAGAGCTATTATTTTTTGAAATAATTTTGATATTTTTTTTTTAGATAAAGGAGATAATACTTCATTTACTCTATTAAAAGATTTTAATGCAAGAATTCTTTCTAAAGTTTTTTCCATGTAATTAAAATTTTTATTTTATTCTATAAAATTTGTTTTTGTCTAATAAAGATATGAATTTACTCTTTTGAAAAAAAGTTAGAAATATATCTTTTTAATAGAAATAAATAATTTTGTTCAAAAGATTTTTTTCTTTAATTTCATTATATTGTTCAAATCAATTTCCTTGACAAAAAAGAGAAATAAATGATAAAGATTATAAAAATTATATATATGAACTTTATCTATAAATAACAATATTATAAAAGAAAAAACCACAAGTGATATGATTTTAAGAATAAATTAAAAACAATGAACAGAAAATAAAATGAAATCTTTTCTTTAATAGTTTTTTATAATTATGAATAAGATAAGAATATATACTTAAAATGAAATATTATTAAAATATTCTTTTTCACTATATCTAAAAACTTTTTAAAAAATTATTTTAATATAAAAAAATAATTAAAAATTTAACATTAAAGTTCTAAATAAATAATAATAATGATATTATGAATTAGCATATTCAATTTGATTAAATTTTTCTTTTTTAATATTATTATTATTGTTTTCAACATTAATAGTTTTGAAATAAATTTTTTTATAATTTTCTTTATCAAAAACTTTAAACTTTACAGAAGAAGAATTTTCAGTACTTCTATCATCATTTTTTTTAATTTCTCTTTTAGGTCTTCCTCTTTTTTTTTTAATTTCATTATTACTAAAAGTATTATTTAAGAAATTATCATTAAAAAAATCTCTTTTTTTTTTTAAAAAAGGAACATTTTCATTGAAAAAAGGTTCAGCATTAGAATATTCTTTAATAAAATCATCTTTGAATATTTCATCTTCAAAATTGAAATTTCTATCTATTGTTATTTTTGGTTTGAAACTATTATTATTATTAGTTTTATTATTCTTTAACAACAAAAGATTTTTTTTTGAATAATTCCCACTTGGATAAATTTTACTTTGTAAAGGTTGATAATTCTTATAAAAAATTCCTTGGTTTTTCTTTTCTAAGAAAGTGCTTTTAGGAATTGGAAATTCTGTTTTTAATAATTGAGAATTATTTTTATTATTTGAACTTATTTTTTCTATTTCTTTTGAAAGTAACCAATTTAAATTTGTTAATTGTTCTTGAGATAAAAAATTTAATATTTCATATATAGATTCTTTTGCTTCTAATTCATTTTTTGGTTCAATAAATATCATTTTTTTATGTTTAAGTTTTTTTATTGATTTTTTTTACTAATTTTTTGCTGATATTATTTTCTAAAAATTTGTGTTTTTTACTTTAAGGAACAATTATTTAAATTATTTTAATTACACTTAAATAAAAAAAATAAAAATAATTATACTAAATCTTTATTTTTCCGAAAAATATATTAATATTATTTTTTTTTCTTAAATTAAATAACTTTAGTAAATTTAATCTTTTCCTTAAATATAATATATTTATATTAAAAAATGGAAAACGAATTAAATAATAGTTTCTCAACTCAAGAAAATTCAATATACTCAAATTCATTTGAATGCAATTTTTCATTGAATTCAAAAATTTCAGAAGGAATAATTAAAATATTAAATAAACTAATAAAGAAAAATAAGCATTTATTAAATTATCAAAAAGTTATATTAAAACAAGAAAAAAGTATGTTTAGTCAAAATCATATTCCTGAAATCTCATTAGAAAATTATTTAAATAGAATTAAAAAATATACTGAAATTGAAGATAATACTTTAATTATTTCGTTAATTTATATTGATCGTTTATTACAAGAAAGTAGTTTAATTTTAACTTCATATAATATTCATAGAATATTATTTACTTCTATTTTACTTGCTTTAAAATATAATGAAGATTTAATTTATGAATTTTATTACTATTCAAAAATTGCTGGTGTTAGTGTTGAAGAATTATCTAAATTAGAAAGCGAATTTATACATTTAATTGATTTTAATCTTTTTGTAGAAAAAGATGAATTTAATACATATAAAGAATTTCTTATTAATTCAATTAAAGATTTTTAATATATCTTAATCAAATACATTCATTTTTGTTGTCTTTGACTTTTTTTTATATTTGTATTTGGTAATTATATAACAATAACTTTACGTATATTTTATTTAATTAGTATAAATTATAATTATATGATTATTCCGAACTTAAATAATTATTATATGAGCTAGATTATATATGATAATATAAATTAATATTATATATATGATATATATAAAAAATTTAAAAAAATTTTTTTTTTAATTATATAAAAAAGTTATACTAACAAGAATTACTTAGATTATAAATCTTTTATATCCAAATTAATAAAATATTTTAATAATTCTTTTTATAAACTCTCCTCAAAATCATCATTTCTTTTTCTTGAATGTTGATAAGATTTAATAACTCGATTATTCTCACTTGTATTAAAAGCATTATAATTCCTAATTAATTTGATTTTTCCGAAATTAATAACTTCACTATCTAAATTATTGTTTTCTAAAAGTTGTTCTTTAATAGTGAAAAAATTAACATAACCTAAAAAATGAAATTCTCCTAAATTATTATTTCCTTTTCCATTAACTCTAACTTGATTATCTTCTAAAGTATAATTTAAATAAAATCTATCTTCAATAGTTTTACCAAAATAAACAAAAAAACCATGATATTCTCCAGTCAACAAAGTTAAAATATTATTGAATAAATCATGATTAGGAATTAAAAGAACTTCAAATATATTTGCGTTACATAAATTTAAAATAAAATGTTCATTATCATTACTCATATATTTACTAGCATTTATACTAGGTTCATAATGAGAAAAATCAATATCATCTTTTTTAATAGGAATTTGAATAATATCTTTTTCTTTTTTTTGATTTAATAAATATGAAAATCTATAAGGCTTATTATGTTCTAATTCTGAGGAAATTGACCATGTTCCTTCTATTTCAACTTGGTCTTGCCCATATCTATATAATAAGTAACCTTCCATTACTATCTCATTTTCTTCTTCTATATTATTATTTTCTATTATTTTATTTTCTATATTATTCATATTTGGAGAATTTTTTATTGAATTTAAATCTTCTGATTCACTTATATTTGAAGTAAATGAATCATCTTCTTTAACTTTTTTTATCTGACGCAAACTTCTTGTGTTTATTTGGGTTTGTTTACTTTTTTGGTTTGCCTATTTTTATTTTATTTTTATTTGGGATTTTTACCTTTTTTTCTTCATTTAATGGTGCATTTTTATTTAAATTATTTTGCATTTTCTCTTTTAGTATAAAAATAAATTTATTATAAATTGATTTAATTAATTAATTAAATTATTAATTTTAGTCAATCCAATTTTAAATATTTTTTTTTGTTTTTGAAATAATTGAAAAACTTTTAATATTTATGTAATAGAAAAGAAAATATTTTAATTCTTATTTTAAATGTTTTATTTTATTCAATAATTAAATTTCATTTTCCTTGGACAACCGTAAATATATTATTTTCTTTATAAAAATTATTATACTGATTATATAAGTTCATCAAAAATAAAGTTAATAAAGTAATCAATTATTCAACTATTAATATATGAAGATCTAAAGAATAGAATTAATATATTTTAACTTTAAAAACCTTAAACTAGTTCAAAAATTTGATGATTTTGATAAAGAAAGTAAGATTTTAAAAACTTATTTTATAGATATAATCGTTATTCATATTTCAAATATTATATATGATTATAGAAAAAACTGTTATATTTCAAAATATAGGTAAATTTATTAAATAAGAAATTATCTGAAAAAAAAAGAAATAATGAAAACTTTCAGAATTGATTTAAAATAAAAAATATTTTTTATACATTATTAAATTTTTAGGGAATCAAAAGTTATTTATTAAGATTGATGAAAAAGAAAATAAAATTAATTATGAATGAAAATAGTAAAAAAATGATATTTTAAATTATAAATATTTTGTAATTAATTTTATTTAACAAATTATATTTTATTTTATATTTTGAAGTAAAATAATTATCAAATAAATGTTGTTTTTATAGAGGAATAATAATAAAATAAATGCTATCACAAACTCCATCTTCAAAAAAAGGAAAATTTAGATCTTTAATATTAGAAATATTAAGTACAAAAAAGAGCAATTCAAAAAGATCAAAAAGTTTAATTAAAGAAATTAGAAAATCTATAAATCAAGAATCTTTAATTATTCAATTAAGAGCTGAATTTAATCATTTGAAAAATTTAAATATAAATTATCTTAATTATTTATCAATAATAAAAAGACTGAAAGAATTATATTATACTAATAAAGAAGGAATCAAAAAATATTGTGATTTTATTAAAACAACATATAAAGATAAAATAGAAATAATAGATAATTTTGAAGAAAAAGTAAAAGAAAAAAGAGAAGATAAAAAATATATAATTTATACAAATGATAATATAATAAAAATAAAAAATGAAGAAGGAAAAATTTTCAACATTAAATTATTAGAAATGAATGAAAAAATAAGGTTAAATTCAGAAGAAATTGATAAACAAAAATTAAAAATAAATACTTTAGAAAATCAAATGATAGAAGAGAGAAATTTATTATTAAAAAATGAAGAAAATCAAATGAAAAAATATAAAACATTAAAATATAATTATGATATATTATCTCAATTGTGTAAAGAAAAAAAAGAAGAAATAGAAAATTTTAAAGAAACAAAACCAGTAGAATTAGAAAATAAAGAAATAAGAAATCAATTAATAAAAGAAGAAAATCAAAATATAAAATTAAATGAAGAAAAAATAAAAAATCAGAATTTATTGGAAGAAGTAAGAAATTTATCAATGAAAATATCTAAATTATCAACTTATAGTGAACTTTCAACAAGAAGATTTACAAAATACACTAAATCAACTACAAGATCTCCTTTTTCAATTAAAAAACTTTCTTTATTTAAATAAATTAAATATTCTTTAATTATAATTTTTTTATTAAAACTTTTGTTGGAAATATAATTTAATTTTATTAACTATACTATTAATTATATAAATTTTTATATTTAAAATGTATTTAAATAATGTGTCTTATAATTATTTTTCTTGTATTTAATTGTTTAATTGAAAATCAAAATTAAAAATAAAATTTTTTTAAAATTATTAATTTTATTTTTTCATTTCTACTAATTAATTGATTTTTGTATTCTTTTCTTTTTAAAATTTCATGATATATTTAAATATTAATTTTGGAATTAATAATTATTCTTTCACTTATTATAACATATTTTATAAAAAAATTAATTAAAAAAACTTTTATAAACATTTTAAATTAATTTTTATTATTTTCAAATAAATAATACTATTTAAATAAAGAATTAACTCCCAATCCACATTTTACATTCCCTAAATTTTTTTAATTTTTTTAAATTTTAAAAAAAATAACTCTTGTCATTTTTAACAACAATCATTAAATAAATTAAATCAATTCTTCATCATATCTTTCTTTTATTTCATAATAAAGAACAATAATAAAAGAAAAATATGAAGTTAAATAAAAAATATAAAATATAACCAATCCATATAATGAATACAAATCATCCATTCCTTTATATTTTTGGAATTGATTTTTATTCATATTTCCGCAACCTAGAAAATTCTCATATTTTTTAATTGATTTACTCCCCATTATTAATAATGTGATCTCAAGTATTACAAGAATAAAACCAACATTTAATTCATATTTAAACAAATTTTTATTTTTTGAAAGAAACCATTCTTTTATACATAACATAAAGAAATTACAAATGAAAATTATAAGTGTCATCCATTTAATTGCTGTTACAATTCCAATAAAAACTTTAGGATTTATAGGAAAAATTTCTGATAAAGTTTTATTCTTTTTCATTATATCGTTTTTTATTTCATTAGTATTTATCTGTAGCAATTTCTTTTCCAAAAGGATTTGAATCGTATGAATTACGAATATTTAAGTTGAAAAAGGCAAAAAAGGATAAACCAAGAATAAGATTAAGGATTGCAAGAACATATATACAATCATACATTTTTTTAATATTAATTTAAATAAAGATAATTAATATTTTGTATAAATTTAGATAAAAACATTATTAATTTAAAAATATTTTAATTTTCTCTTAATTAAGAATGGGCCCAATCCCCATTATCAATATATAAATATTGTCTCTAGTTAAGTTTTTAAATCAATTTTATTAAAAATATATATTATATTAATTTATAATTATTAATCAAGTATTTCATTTTTTTTTCAAGTATTTTTTTATTTATAATTGACAAATTTTTTGATAATTCAATAGAATTTTTTGTAATTGTGTCCATATTTTTTAACTTTTAGATTTTAGTTTTGGCATTTTTTTTTTTATTTTTTATTTTTTTATTGAATAACTGTTTATTTTTTTTAAATTTTTTTTTTTAAATTCTGTTTTTAAATATTTAAATATTAATAAAAGAAAATCAAATTTCAAACGTGGATTATAAAATAAAATTAAAAAATTAAGTAAATCTTATACTGAGAAAATTGTCTTTTTTTTAAATAATAAATATACTAAAGTTTTTAAAGATAAAGGATACTCAAATGTAATATAGACTAATGATGTGAATAAAATGATGATAGAAAAAGAACAAAATAATTTTGATTTTTCAAGAGATATAAAAAAATATGAGAAAAAACTTTTAACAAAACTATCAAATATTCAAAAAAAGAAATATGTTACTTTAAATATGGATAAAATAAATGTATTATTATCCAAAAGTAATAATGAAAATATTAAAATGATAATAACATAATATTAGAAAATATAGAAAATGAAAAAAAAGAAGAAAATATTAAAATTCCAAATAATATAATTAATAATATTAATTTAAATAATAATAATATAAATGAAAATAAAGAAGAAGTTCCTTATTCAACAGAAAGAATGAAAAAATTAAAAAGAAAAGAAAAAGATAAATGGGCTATTCAAGCAAAATTTGATCATGAATATTATTTAAAAGAAGTAAAAGAATAAAAAGAGAAAATTGAAGAACAAAGAAAAAAACAAAAAGAATTTTTCTAAAAACAAATAAAAGAAAAAAAAGAAAGAGAAGAAATGAAAAGAAAAGAAGAATTAGAATATTATAATCATAATAATTTTTTTGGTGAAGAAAATAAGATAAAAAATAATATAAAAAAGAATATGAATAATATAGAAAATAAAGATAGTGAAAGAGAAAAAAAACTTAAAAAAAAAACAAATAGAAAGAAATATAAAAAACATTTTGAAGATGAATTATTAAAATATAAAGAAGAAGAACAATTAAAAAAGCAAAAATTAAAAGAAAAATATATAGAAATAGAAAAAGAAAATAAAGCTTTAATGGAGAAAAAAAAAATTAGAAAGAATAAAAGAAAAAGAAAATAATATGAATAATATAAATAATATAAATTTTCTTCGTTTTGAATCAAATAATAAAAAATTAAAAATGAAAGAAATGGAAAAAAAAGAATAAATGGGAATTTGATTAAAAAACAAAAAAAAATAAAATGATTATGAATTATAGAAATGAATTAAATGAACTAATTAGTGAAAAAAAAAGAAAATTTATTAATTAATGAAAATAAAGAAAATGATAAAAAAGAAAGAGATATAAAATATTCTTTATATTTATTTTTTGATTTACTTAAATAATTGAATTATCTTTATTAAATGCTTTTATCTATTAATTTCACTTCATTATAATTTCATCTTTTTACTCCTTTTAATTTTTATTTTCTCTAAATGTTCAATTTCAATTATTTGAATTATTTAATATTTATAAGTTTTTTATTGAATAAAAATTTATTAAATTGTTAATTGTATTTTATATTAATATTAATAATATAAATATTCTATTTTTTAATTAAAACTTTGTTCTATCTCTTTTTCTTACTACTCTACAACCAAATTCACGAATAAAACAACAATTATATATTAAATTATTTCCAGATTCATTTCTACATTTAGAATAACAATAATTTTTAATTTTTTGAATTCCTTCTAATGGAAATTCTTTTAAAATTTCTTTTATTATTTTTAAATTAAAAAAATGTCTCAATTCATTTCTTATATTATTTCTTTCTTCTATTTCTTTATTTTTTTCATCATCATCATTTGTTTTATTTTCATCTAAATCAATAATTTTATTATTAATTAAATATTCATTATTATCAATATATAATAAATCTAAAATTTCATTTTTTTAAAATTCA
>JAJJLU010004487.1:0-12529 GCA_023807065.1 Isotricha intestinalis | reverse complement strand
TAAATGATAAAAAAGAAATAAAAGAAGTTTTAAATGATAAAAAAGAAATAAAAGAAGTTTTAAATGATAAAAAAGAAATAAAAGAAGTTTTAAATGATAAAAAAGAAATAAAAGAATTTTTAAATGATAAAAAAGAAATAAAAGAAGTTTTAAATGATAAAAAAGAAAAAAAATATGATAATAATCATATGAGAGATTTATTAAATTCAAATAAAAAATTCGAGAATAATATTATTATAAGAAATTATCAAGCAAAAATAAATATTTCAAGAAAAATAAATCCAATTCAAATGAAAAAATTAAGGGAAAATAATGAAAATATAAATTGTCAAATTCAAAATTTTGGAAAAATTCCTTTACCATCGTCTTGTTATATAGAAGGAAAAGGGGAAAATTTATTTATTCAACCCCAAAAAATAAATAGAACAATTTCAGCAAGTGGTTCAATAACATTAAATTTAAATTTAAATATTAAAAATAATAAAACTCCATCAGGGCAAGAAGCAATAACAATTTCTTTATATGATGCAAATAAGAATTTAATTACTTCAATTGAATTTTATTTAGAAATAGAAAAAAAAATGGAAAGATTAGATGCTGCAAGAATTTTTTATTTGGATTTTGATGAGAATTTAGAAAAACTTAAAGAATTTTTTAGAGATAAAAGTGATGATGAATTAATGATTGCTTTAAATAAATCTAATGGAAATTATGAAGATGCTATATCATTTCTTTTAGATATTTAAATTATTTTTTAAAAAATTAATTTTTATTGTTGCCTTAATATTAAAATTAAAAATAGACTTTTAATGGAAGAAGGAAATGATAATATTATTGTTAAATTTGAAAATAAAAAAGAAAAAATTAAAATGAAAAGAACTTTTGAAGAATTTCAAAGTCATTATACAGAAATTTTTGGAATAGATGAAAACGATTTAAATAATAATATATTTTATGTTATTTTTGATGAATTAAAAATTGAAATTGATAACAATACAAATTATATAGATATTTTATTAGACAATACAATAGCACAAGAAATTTATATTGAAAAAATGATTTAAAAAGAAAGTAACGAAGATAAAATTTCATCTTTGAACGAACAATTAAAGAATATTCAAATTTAAGAAATTTAATTCATATAATTTTTCATAAGTTTTAAAACATTCTCCTTTATATTCAATTTTTATTTTTGATGATTTAATTTCAAAAAAATAATTTTTTCCTCATAAATATTCATATAAAGTAATAAAAAAGACAGAAGAATATTTAGGATAACTTTTTTTATTTATTTTTATTTTAATATCATCTAAATCAATTTTATTATTTTTATTATTGTTAATAGGATTATAACTTAAAGATTGATTTATAGTTTTTCTAAATTCTTTTATAATACAAAATGAATTTAATAAAAATAAATCCCAATCTTAATATTTGCTAAAACAAGATAAGACATATGAATGAATCTAAAGATTTATTAATGATGTTTTAAATCCATTTAACTATTTAAATCTTACTTTTTATTTTTGGCATTTTTATTTTAAATTTATATTTTTTTATTATATTATCTTTATTTACTATCCAATCATATTTAAATGAAGGAATTTGACTATAATTATCTAAAAAACAATATAAATTATATAATTTTTTATTTAATAAATGAGAATTAAATACTGTTTTAAATTTTTTATCATTTAACTTTAATTTACAACTGAAAAAAAAATAATTTAAAAGAATCTATATCAATTATATAAAAAAAAGGAATTTAATTAAAAGGAAATTTTATTTTTGAATTTTTTTTATTTTTACCATCTTTAACAATTAAAACTAAAGAATCACATCTTAATTTAATTTCGGTATCTTTTATCATAAAAATATTGTCTTTTTTAAAAATAGGATTATCTTCAATAAAATATATTCTAGGAATGTTAGTAAGAAATTCAGTAATAATTAGAATATATGTACTTCAATTAAGAAATTTACCTGGAAAAGATATATTAAATGAATCAGAACCATATATCAAAATATATATTGGAGATACATTAAAAATAGATGAAAGAAAGAAGTGTTTATCAAAAATAAGATATTTTTTCAAAAACAAAATGAAAAATAAATATTAGAAATTTCGATAAATTATCAAATATTCTAAAAATAAAATAAAAAAGGATAAAAATTAAACATAAAAATTAATTTTTTTTTCTTGTTCATTTAATATTATTTAAATCAAACATTCTTTAAAATTTTTCATTTTTTACATTTTTTTTTAATTCAAATGAAGAAAAATTAAATAAAAAAGAACAACAAAAATCAAAATAAAACAATAAAGAAAAAAAGAATTATTTTAGATTAAATAAAATTTTATTTATTTTTTTTGAATTTGAAAATAATAATAAGACTTCATTTTAAATATTTAAAAATATTTTTAGATTTACATAATTCGTTAAAAAATTATTTTTTATAAAAATAATTAAAAAAATTCTCTTTCTGAAAAAGAAATAATAAAATATTTGAATTATTTAGATGATTTTTTTTTGAATCAATTTCTTTTTTTAAATTAAGTTTTTAAACATAAATAAAGTTTGAAATAATAATAATATGAAAGAATAATATAAAAATAATAAAAATTTAAATTAAGAATTAAATATTTATAAAATAAAATTAATGATTTTATTCTTAAAATAAGAATTTATTAATATATAATAATAAAAACAAAAAAAATATTTATATATCTTATAAATAATATATATTTATTTTTTATCAAATATTAAATTATTTCTTATTTTTTGAATTTGTTCTTCAGATATTTTAATTTCTTCTTCTAATTTTTTATATTTTCTAATTTCTTCATTCATAATATTAGATTCTTGATATTTGGATAATTGATAATAAGAAAATTCTTTATAATAATCATTTAAATTAATTTTCATTTTTTCTTTTTTTTCATTATTTAAAAATTCATTATAAAAATTAATTTTTATTTTTTCAATAATAGGAATAATATCTTTAAAAGAAGGTCTAAAATCTTCATTTATATTAGTACATAATTTAATAACTTTAATAATATCTTTAATAATATTATTTTCATTTTCAAAATTTAAATTTTGACTTTTAATAAAATTATCTTCTTTAATAATAAAATTAATAAGTTGGTTTTTATTATTAATATTATAATAAGGAATTTTTTCAAAAAAAAGAGAAAAAATAAAACAACCAAAAGACCAAATATCACTTTTTTCTAAAAATGAATTTTCATAAAATTCAATTAAAATATTTTTATCTTTATTAGATAAATATTTTAAAATTTCTGGTGAATGAAAAGAAATTTCTTCAATAGATTCATTATCTAAAGGATTTAAATCAAATTTTAAATTATATTTTAAAAAATTTCCAATTTTAATTAATTTAATTAAATCATTACTATAAGTATCACTATTTGAATAAATTATTTTTAAATGTTGATATTTATCAGTTAATAATTTTGAATTTAATAAAACATTTTTCAAATTTATTAATAAATAAGGACAATTTGATATATATAAATAAGATAAAATTTGAGCTAATTTATCTATTAATATTAATTTAAAATATATTATTTCATTTGATGATAAAATTTCTTTTAAATAACTTAATTCTTTTATTTTTAAAGAAGGAATATATTCAAAAACTAAATAACTTTCATAATTATCATTATTAATATTATTATTAAAATTAGAATTTATTTTTTTAAACATACAACCATAATATAATTGAATATTTGGATGAACTATTTTTGCTAAGATATATAATAATTTTTTCATAAATTCTTGATTTTTAAATATTATTTTTTTTAATATCACATATTTAAAATACATTTCTCCATATGATGTTATAAATATTTTATTATTATCTGAAGATATTTCTGATAAAATTGATATTGTATCTGGAGATATTATATTTAATTTATCTGATAAATCTCTTCTTTCTTTATCATTTCCTAAAAACATTCTCATTAATTTTTTATTCAATATTTTTGTAGAATTTTCTTCTTCATTTTCCATTTCAAAAATTTAAAAAGATTAAATCACATTTTTTCTAATAAAAAATAAATATTTTAATTATTAAAATTATATTAATCAAATATTAAATAAAAAATTACTGATTTTTTCTAACTTCATCTAAATAAGGTAATTTTCTAATGATTGTAATATTATAATTTTTTTTATTTTTATAAACTAAATAATCAATAAAATTTTTTCCTTTAATAATTAAAGGATCCTCAAAATCATTTTGAATAAATAATTCACTTAATTTTTCTCCATTAATACTATAACAACATAATATTTTATTATTATAAGTAATAAAAGAAGGAATTGGTGAAGAAGAAAGAAAAACTTTTTCAATATTATTATTATATATAACTCTTATAATTTTAAAATTTGGTAAAGAATATAAATTAATATAATTATCATCAGAACAATCAATTAACATATTTAAATTAGAATTTACATTCATATAATTTATTCTTTTATTATGAGAATGAATAATTTTAATAAATTTATATTTTGTACTTGATTCTTGTTTAATAATTTCTTCAAAAACTTTAATACTTCCTTTTTCTGTTCCAAAAATTAAAATTTTATTGTTTTTTTCACTTTCATAAAAAGTAAAAGCTGTTATTTGATTATTGTCAATTAAATTAGAATAATCATTTTCTCCTAAAGTTAACAAGATTAATTGTGAAGGATTAAAAATATAAGATTTACCATTAAAAAATCCTGTATATAAATAAGTATTATTATTTAAATTTAATATTTCTCTTGTTGATAAATCTTTGTCTAAAAATTCAGAATAAAAAGCATTAAATTCAAATTGTGAATCATCATAATTTTGAACTAAAATATTTGTATATTTAAAATAATCAATTTTAATTTTTGATAAAACTTCACTAGAATTAATTTTTTTTTTGTCTAAACTTTTTTCTTTAAAAATTTGTTTTGGAATCATTCCTAAAGAACTTAATTTAATTAAACCTTCTAAATCTTCATTTTTAATTTTATTTTTATTTTTTTCTAAATAATAACTAAGACATTTTTCATATGAATATCTTGGATATAAATTTAAAATATTTTGAGCTTCAATTCCATTTGATTTAAAACCAAAAATTAAATCAATCCATAAATTGATATTTGATATTTCTTCTAATATTTCTCTATAAATAACAATAAATAAATAAGGATTATTTTTACTCCAAAAAGGAAGAAAAACATTTTTTACAGAAATATCATTATATAATTTGTTTAAAATATTAACAGTAGAATTCCAATTATTATTATTATTATTTTGTAATTTTCCTAAATTTAAATTATTAATATTTAAAAACATTTCAGGAAAGAAAAAAAATTCAGGAATTAATTCTCTTAAATCTGATTTTTCAGAAGAAATACTATAAAATGTTTTTTCTAAATTTATAAATAATCTATCAGGAGAATCAAATTCACTTCCTTGAATTTCAATAGCTGTTAAAGTAAAAGGAAATATTCTTACTAAAAAATGAGATGTATATGCTGCATTTGAATAATTAGATCCAAAAGAATAAGGATATGATATTAATTCTATTTTTTCATTTTTTAATTGTTCATATACATCTATTTTTAATTTATATTTTGAATAATCTATTGAATTTTTATTTTGTATATTATATTCTTCTATCGAAGATATTATTTCATTATAATTTTTTGAATTGTATCCTTTGTATTCTCTATTATCATTATTTTTATTATTAGAATTATAATTATTTATTATTTCATTTATTTTTGTTTCTTTTAATTCTTTAAAATTATTTATTGTATTTTGTTCTAAATTTAATTCTTCTTTAAAATTATTAATAGAATTAATATATTGATTAATATAATCTGTTTTTCTTCTTAATCCTTTAATATTTAATTCCATTAACCCTAAAGGACAATTAAAATCTCTTTTACTTTTTTCAATTAAACCTTTTTTAATTTTTTCTAAAATTTGATTATTTATTTTTTCTTTTTCTGAGAATTCAAAAGAAGTAACATAATTAGTAATTAACCAAGGAAAAATAGGATATTGACTAATATCTCTTAAAGATCTATTTCCAAATATATTTACCCACATTAAATATTCTAAAGTAGAAATTTCATTTTTATTCCATTTTTCTTCAATATTTTTTATTGTTAAACTATTTTTATTTTTTAACTTTTGATAAATTTTATTTTTATCTTCTAATTTATCAAAAATAAAATAATAAGATTTATTTCTAAAAGTAAAAATTTCCATTGAATTTGGTTGATCATTATATCTTCTTTCAAAAATACAATTTATCTCATTATAATTGATTTTTAAATATTTATTTTTTTTATTTTTTTTTAGTAAAGTATTACAACATTTTTTTTCTTTATTATTATTTTCAATAAATTGTATATTTAATGTTTCTTTTTCTAAAATAAATATTCCTTTAAAATGATTTGATGTTGTTAATAAACAACAATAATAATAATTTTCAGGGAATTTTTCTATTTTAAGATTATCATTTCCTATTTTTAAATCGGGAAATGGAATTATATAAAAATTTTCTGTTTTATCATAATAAAACTTTTGATTGAAATAATTTTCATTAAAATCATATTTATATATCATTGGGATTATGAAAGGAGAAGTTTTTTCTTTTGTTAAATGATTACTTTTTTTATAAAAGATTTTTAATTCATTTTCTTTATTTTCATTGAAAAATACATTTTTTTCTGAATATGCTCCATTCCAAGTGAAAAGATCATATTTTATTTTTTTATAAAATTTTAATTTTGAATAAGTTTTTATTTTATCTTTTAATTCAATTTCAGATATTTTTATTGTAATATTTTCATTTTGAAAATTAAATTCTTTCTTTTCAAAATTTTTAGGGTTTGGGGTTTCGAAATTTTCTTCTTTATTTTTTTCTTTTTCAATTATTATTTCAACAACCTTTTCCATTTCAATTGTATTATTCTCATCTAATAATGTTATATTAGTTAAATTAAATATTATTTCATTTAATTTAAATAAAGGAGTGTTTTGAATGAAATCTGAATTTTTTCTCAATTCATTAATTTTTTTAATAAAAATATTTAACCATTGAAAAATAAAATTAAATTGTTTATTTTTTCTTTTACAAAAATATATTATTTTCAAGAAATAAAGAAAATTTTCACAAAAATCATTTATTTCATTTTCATTCAATTTTTTTAAATAATCTATATTAAAATCATTAATACTATAAGTAAAACTTATTTTCATTGAATCTGAACAAAGTTTATATTTAGAACATAACAAAAATAAATAAACTACACTTATAATGTGATATTGTTTTATTATTTGTAAATCACTAAAATTATATAGTAAATAATCATTGAAAATTTTTAAATTTTTATTATTAAAAATTTTATAAGATATTGTTTTTTGATATTTTTTTAAAAGTTTTTCGACCAAAGATTTTGAATCATCAAATATATATGAATTAATAAAAGCTAAAATCCTATTTTCTTTTTCTCCCTCATTAAATTCAGCTTTGAACCCAATTGTTTTTAAAAAATTGTCATAAATTGAAAAACAATCATTAAATTTTAAATCACTTATAAATTTTTCTTCTCCTTTTTTTTCTTTTAATTTTTTAATTAAATCAACAATATAATCAATTGGATATTTATTATCACTAATTATATAATTGTTTCCATTTGATTTATAGTCAAATGAATTAAACAAAAGTTTTTTTATTATATCAATGTTTTTTTCTTTTTCATATTGGTTTAAGATGGTACAAATTAAATTAAAATAATAATTTTTATATAATCTAATTGTTTCTCCAAAAATAGAAATACCATAATATTCATATAAAATATAAAGATATATCATCATTTTATTTATTTGATTATATATGATTTGATAATTATCTTTTTTAATATCATAAAACTCAAATTTAAATTCTTTAATTAAATACATTATTCCATAAATAAAATTTTCATTATCATTGTTATCAAAAAAACTTATTTTTTCAATTTCATCTAAATTTACAAAATCTATAAAAATTAATCTAAAAATAATATTTAACCATTCATTAAATAAATTATTATGAATAGACTTTGGAACAAAATTTATTTTTTTTCCTTTTTCAATAATTTCATTCGGAAAATTTTTAATTTTATTCTGTAACAAAAAAAAAGTTAATTGTTTTGATTTTTTTTTTTCTATATCTTTATATTTTAAAACTAAATTTTTTATCATTTTCAACGTTTCAAATTTTAAATTATCATCATTTCTATTTAAAAGAGTTATAATTACTTTATCAAAATTATTATTAATTATTTTTTTTATAGTATTAACATCATTATTTATATTTACTTTTTCAATAATAAATCCAATTATTTTATCTTTAATTTTTATCGAAGATATTAATTGAAATAAAAGAGGAAGACTTTCATTAGATGTTTTATTTATATTATAAATTTCTTCTAAAAATTTAAATATTTGTTCTGTTATTTCTTCATATTTATTTATTTGATAAACAATTTCAAAAATTGACCAATTTTGAAATAATAAAGAAAGAAAAATATTTTCTTTATTTTTATTATTTTTTTGAATTTTTTCATTCATTAATTCTACTAATTTATCATAAAATTTTTCTTTTTGCTCAATTGAATATTTTTCTATTATTTTAAAATTGAAAACAATTGAAGAATAAAAATAAGAATTTTCATAATTTGCTTTTTCTTCTAATATTTTATTTATATGTAAACTCCTTGAAATAATATCTTTATCTAAATTTTCAATATATAAACTAATGTATTTATAAAATTTTGATTGATTAATATGAACTAAATTTTTTTGTGATTTGAAATTAATATTTTTAATTAAATTTAATAAAATATCAAAAATTTGAGTTTGAAGATTTATTTTATTTTCTTCTTTATTACTTTGATTTAATAAATAAAGAAATTCAAAAAGAGGAATTAAATTATTAATTCCTCCAATCATAAAAATATTTTTAGTATAATTATTATAAGAGTAAATATAATTTTTATAAAAATTCTTTTTTGGTTTATATAAATAAGCTTTATTATTATTTATTGGATCAATTATTTCAAAAGTTTTTTCATTAAATAAAAAAGGAGAAAAAATGAAATTAAAATCACTTGTTTGTAATTTAGTTTTTTTTAATCCTGATTTTAAAATAGTATCTAAATCATCTTTTTTAATTTCATTATATGATGAAAAAATATATGATAATTTCCCTTTGAAATTTTTCATAAATGAAATTGAAAAAATCACTTTATCATCAAATATATAATTTTGACTTTTTTTTTCATTATTTTCATTATTTAATTTCTCTAAATTAATAATTGTATTTTCATTATTATTATCTTTAAAATTTAATTTTATATGATTCCATTGATTAAATTCTATTTTAATTTCTAAATTTTCAATTAATTTTTCACATATATAAACTTTAATTAAATTATTGTTTTCAAGTTTAATTATTAAATTATGATAATTGCTTAAAGTAATATTAATTAAATTTGAATTTTCATTTTCACAATATTTATCTATATAAAAAGAAAAATAAATTGAAAAATTATTTGTTATAAGAAAATTATTATCTTTATTTATATTAGTTAAAATTTCACTTGATGATTTATCAAAGAAGAAAAAATATTTTTTTTGAATAAATTTTTTAATTTCAATATTTTCACCATATAATAAAGTTAGAATATTTAAGTAATTTAATATATTTTCTTCTGTTAAATTATTTTTTCTATGTTGTCTTCCTATTTTTTCATATATATAATCAAAATAATCTTTTTGAAGAGTTATATTTTGGATAAAAAAAATTAATAAATCTTTTGATAATTCTTTTAAATTTTCATTATATAGAAATAAGTCAATTAAAATTTTTATTAAATTATTTTCTTTTGATAAAAAAGGAGAAGAAATAATTATTTCTGCAATTTCTTTAAAATTTGAAAATATTTCTTTTAATTTTTCTAATATTTTTTTCTTTTCTTCATTTTGAATTTCTTCTTTTGTTAAATTTATTAATATATTGTTAATTTTTGATTCTGAATCTACAATAAATTCTATTTTTTTATCTTCAACATATTCAACAAAATTTACATTTGTTAATAAATTATTTTCATCACTTATATTATCTCCTTCATTTCTTAAATTCATTTTTTATATTTATAATAAATTCAAATATTTAAGAAAAAATATTTAAATTTATTAAACTTCTTATATATTTTTGAAAATTTATTTAAATAATTAAAATATAAAATTAACATTATTATTAATATATCTAAAATTTTTTTTAAATGGAAAGATTTGGAGAAATTGGATAATATTAAAAAATATAATTTATTTATTGATTGAAATTTTTATTAATGAAATTAAAAGAGAATTTATTTTATTTTTATCAAAATTTATTAAAATAAAAAATCATCAAATTTTTTAATTATAAGATTATATTAATAAATAAAAAATAATTTTTGTTACCTTAATAAGAATAATTATTTAAAAGGAATTGAATTGAATATTATTAAAGTTAATAAATATAATAATGAAGAAAAAGAATTTATTTTTTTAATTTACAATTATTTATTTCTTTCTTTTAATATTTATTTTATTATTTTAATATGTAATATATTCTAAATTTAATATTGATTTTTTTTAAATGAAAGTAAGATTCTTTATTTACATAAAAAATAAGTAAAAAAATACATAAAAAATTTCTCTATTTAAATATTCCTAAGTCATAAATTTTATGTTTATAATAATTATAACTTTTAATCTTTAGAATAAAATTTAGATAATTTATTTCCAGTATTATTATTATTATAATTATTATGATTTAAACTATTTACTTTACTAACATTAACTAAACTTCTATGATTAGATTCATCACTAAAACTTGGAGTTTTATTGTTTATACTAATACTAGAACTTACAGAAGAATTTTTTCTATTTTTTTCATTTGGAATAATTGGATTAATTGTTATTTTTAAATATGTAAATAAATCTATATAAGTATTATTAGTATTTTCATTCTCATTTTTATTAATGTGATTTGTTATTATTATTGGATTTATTCTCTTTGAAGTTAAAGTTTGGGTTTGATTTAATGTTAGTTTATTTGATTCTATATAATTATTTTCTTCTTTTTTTTTCTCTATTTTATAATTAGTTTTATTATTTATTGTTAATATTGTTTTTTCTTTTGTTTCATCTTGTTTTTCTTCTTTTATTATTTCTTTTATTATCTTATTAAATTTTTTATTTGTTAATGATATATTTTTTATATTTTTTATGGGAATATATAAAAATATTTTTTTCCAAATTTTATTTTCTATATAAGAATATTTTTGAAATTTTTTTTTTGATATATTTACATTTATCTTGTTATTATTTACACATATACATCCCATTTTTTTATTTTATATTTAAGATATATTATTATTTTATTGTTACAATTTTTTATTATTTTTATTAATTTGAAAATTTTTTTTATTGTTAAATAGATAATTGTTTTAAAGATTTTTTATATATGTATTCTTTCTAAGAAATAAAAATTTATTTTCTTTTTAAAAAGCATATTGAATAATATTTATATATTAAATTAATTGTAAGAATAAGCTTAAATAAATAGTTTAGATACTTTATCATATTTTTTTTAAAATTAATTTAAATGGAAAATATCTTCAAAAAATGATTAAAAAAAGAAATATCTAAAAAAATCCTCAAATTTTCAAATAATTGAATAATTGTATTAATTGAAAATTCAATTATATTCTGTTTATAATTTCTTTTTAAATATTTTAATTAATAATAATTTGAAAAATTTCAATTTCATCAGTTTTATAATATCCTTTATTTTTATCAGGATATAATCTTTTACATTCATTATAATGTGAACTATTTGGATTAATATAAATTTGATTCATTTTTTTATTTGAGAATTGAATAGCATCAGTATGTGGTCCACAATTAGAATGACAATAAATTCCATAACTATTTTTATTATTTTTAATACATTTTATATTTTCAGTTAAATTAAAAACAAACATATTTAAATCATTTTTCCAATCATTACTTGTTGAATCCCATGATAAAGGAGTATAAATACCTAAAATATTTCCATCTTCTAATTTTATTAAAGTTATTGTTGCTCCTTTATTATCACATAAATTATGAAATTGAGAATATTCTATTCCATCTCTACTCATTCTATATAATAATTCTGATTTTATTTTTATATTTGGATCTATCCAATTTTTAAGTGTTTTATTATATTTAATATTATTTTCTATTATTAAACTATCTAAATTTTTTATCATTTTATCTTTTTTATCAACTGATTCTTTTTTATATTCTTCTAAATAAGGAAGATATTGCTTTAGTATTTCATTTTCTTTTTCTAAATTATTTATTTTTTCATTTAATTTTAAATTTTGATTTTGATTTTCTTTTTCTAAATTATTTATTTTTTCATTTAATT
>JAJJLU010004486.1:0-12577 GCA_023807065.1 Isotricha intestinalis | reverse complement strand
GATCATGGAATATATAAAGGAAAAATCATAAATTCAAAAAGAGAAGGAAAAGGAATAATGAATTATGAAAATGGAGATAAATATGAAGGAGAATATAAAAATGATAAAAGAGATGGGAAAGGAATAATGAATTATAAAAATGGAGATATATATGAAGGAGAATATAAAAATGATTTAAGAGATAGAAAAGGAAAAATGATATATAAAAATGGAGATAAATATGAAGGTGAATGAAAATCTAAATAAAAGTATTGATTATAATTTAACATATTTATATTATAATAATAAATTTTTAAAATAAATGATATTTTAATAACCAATTTAAATTTATTTGAAATATATTGAATTTATTTCAATCATTGACAATTGGTTTGAAATAATTTTAGGAATCTACAATTTATTCTTTCTAATTAATAATATAATTTTTAATATTTTAATCTTCTTATATTATTATTACCATTAATATTGTCTCAATATCTTTAATTTGTTCTATTTCTACTTCTCTAGGGTCATTTAATGTTTCTACAACCCTAACATTATTATGATAATTTCTATCCAATTGATCTTTAATTTAGTATTTCTTTTACCTAATTGTATATCCTCTATATCTTTCTCAAAACTCAATGAATTGAAATCCATTATTTTCACTAACTTCATAAGTAACATAAGAAACTAAAACATTTGGTACTCTATTATTTAGTTCAGAATCAGATTCAGATTCAGATATTTGTTGTCTTACAACAATTTCATCATCTTCTAAAGTAAAAGTATATAAAAATCTTTTTATTCCATAATCTGGAATATTTTATTACAATATCAACATAGCTTTCAGTATTTCTCAAAAAATTATTCGTTAAATTAATCCTCGACTCCCTCGGTTCCTCCTCAAAATTTGTTTATTATCACCTAGGGGATTTTGGATATTTTGGTTTTCTTCTTCTTATTATCACCGAGGGGGATATATTGGTCTTCTTTCTACTCACTTATACTTATTCTACCAAATAGAGCCTTAAATGAAAGATAAACCCAATGATAATATTCTGGTAAAAATAATATCAAATCAATTACACCTTTAATTAATTTCTTTCTTTTCTTCTTTATGTTCAACTTGAATTGTTTTTTAAATTTTTCTTTTTTTATTTAAATTTTAAAATTAATTGTTAGAAAAAAATATTTTCAAATAAAATTACTAAAACTAATACTGATGATAATAATAAAATTAATTCTATTTTCAGAATTAATTCAATTTCAAAAATATTATTATTTTAAATATTGTGATATAAATAATGTAAAAAATAATTATTTTTAAAAAAGTATATCATTGATGAAGAAGTTAATAATCATTATTTAAATTATTTTTTCAATTTGTGTTTATTAGGAGATAATAATAATAAACAAAATAAAACAATATTGACTAATATATATAGAATTTTAAAATTTTCTTTTTCTGAATTAGGAAACAATATTTTAATAGAATGAATAAGATTTTTAATATTAGTTTCTTTTTTATAAGTAATAAGAGTACTTAAATCATTTCTATTTAAAGGTTTATTTACTGGAATTGTTACTGTAAATTTGTTGTATTTTCATTATATTTAAGATTTTTGAATATTTATTATATTTCTATTATAAAATATATTAGAAAATTTATTTAATAAAAAAAAATATATTAAATCATTAATCCATTAAAAAAAACAATAAAAAAAATGAATGAAAGCATAGAAATTCCATTATTAAAAATAATAACTTTAGGTAATTCTTCATTAGGAAAAACTTCAATTATAAAGCAATATACAAATAAAACATTCGAAGCAGATCTAATAAACACAATAGGAATTGATTTAAAAACTCATAATACAACAATAGAAGATATTCCAATTAAATTAAGAATATGGGATACAGCAGGACAAGAGAGATTTAGATCAATTCAAAAACAATATTATAAAGAAGTTGATGGAGTTTTATTTGTTTATGATATTACAAATAGAGAATCTTTTGATATTATTCCTAAATGGTTAGAAAATTTAAATGAAATTGTTTGTGAAAATATTATTGTGTTTTATTAGGAAATAAAAGTGATTTAAATGATAGTAGAGTTATTAGTTATGAAGAAGGTGAAATATTAGGAAAAAAATATAATTTTAAATTTTTTGAAACTAGTGCTCTTAATGGAAATTTTATTGATGATGCTTTTTATAATCTCATTTATGAGATTATGAAAAAAAAAAATTTGATTAATAAAAATGATAAAATTATAAATAGTTGTGAAGTTTTAGAAAAAGATTCTAATAATAAAGATGATATAAATGATTATTTTGATGAAGGAAAAAATGTAAATGAAAAACAAAATGTATCAAGAAATTCATTTCATCTTAACAATAATAAACATCTAAATAAAAATCAAAATAAAAAGAAGTGTTGTTAAAATACCTTTGTTTTATTAAATTATAATAAATGAATATATCTGGTATAATTTAAAATTAGAAATCAATTATTATTTATATTATTGTTTCAAAAAAATTATTTATAAAAAATTTAAGGTATAATATTCTTATAATATTATTCATTTAATATATTATATTTAATATAATTAATATAACTTTTTTTAAAAAAAAAAAAAAAATTAAAAATTTTTTATAAAAATGGAATTAGATGAATCAAAATCAAAAGAAATAAAATCTCCATCAAAAAAATCTCATAATTCATTATCATCAATATCTCGAAAATCAATAAAAAAACATAAAAAAGAAGCACAAATGGATCCTGAAGCACAAATAGAATACATAAAAGAAGTATTATCAAAAGAAAAAAGTCAAAGAACAAAATTAGAAATAAAACTAGTAACAAGTATTTTAAGTGAAAAATTTGATTATTTCAAAAAATTAAAAGAAGAAGGAAAAAATTCAAAATCAGAAAAAATAGTTTCAGTATTAAATTTAGAAAAATTTCATCCTGAACAATATATAATGAAATATGATGAAAATGGAGATAAATTTTATATAATTTTAAAAGGAAAAGTTGCATTATATAAATCAATTTATAATAGAAAAGAAATGACAATAAAAGATTATTCAAATTTAATTTATAATATAAAAATTAATGAATTAGATGATTTAAAATATAATAGAATAATAGAAAAAAATTCTCATTTAAAAATTGATTTAGAATTATTACATAAATTAGATCCTAATTCAACAAGTTTAAAACAAAAATTAATTTTTTTTATTGAAGAAGATCAATTATTAGAAATTAAAAATGATTATAATAAAATAATGAGAGAATTAGAAGAAAGAAGACTTGAAAAAAATTTAAATACTTTTAAAAAAAATTATCCTTTTTTTCAAAATTGGATGTCTAGAATTATGTTAAAATTATTTAATGGATTTTCAACTCAAAAATATCAAAGAGGAGATTATGTTTATAAACAAAATGAAAATTGTGATTTTATATATATTTTAAATAGTGGTGTTTATGAATGTTATTCTTTAGTAAGTTTTAATTGGGTTTAAAATTTTTATTCTTATATTATTAATGCAAAAGGTAATATTGTTAAAAAAATGATTGATAAAAAATTAAAAGAAACTGATTTAAAAAGATTATATGATAATTTATTAATTAATAATAAAAATTCTCCTTTTCAATTTGATCCTTATCAATTTAAAAATGGTATTGTTTCTCATTTTAAAAATATTGGTCTTGTTGATTTAAAAAATGAAGATGAAAAGATTTTAAATAGTAATCAATTATTTAAAGTTTTAATTAGAAGAATTGATTATAAAGATATTATTGGATTAGAAGATGCTTTAGAATGTAAAAAAAGATTTTATTATGTAAAATGTGTAAGTGATTATGGTGAAATTCAAAAAGTTTCTGTTTTTGATTTCATAAAAGTTTTAAATTTAAATGATGAAAAAATTAAAAAAAATTTATTAGAAATTATTGCTGAAAAAAAAAGATTTGTTTATAAACAAATTTATAATTATACAAAATGTGCTGAAAATAGAGTTGAAAATAATGTTAGTTATAAATTTGATAAATATTTAAGTACAATTGATACAAATATAACAAATGATTATGAATATAAAAGTAATATAAAAAATCAAAATCAAATCAAAAAAAATTTTTTTACTCAACCAAGATCAAATTCTCTAATTGATTATAATAAAAATAAACCTTTTATAACATCTAATAAAAATGAATTTTTTCCAAATATTGATAATAAGAAAATAAATATAAAAAAAGAAAAAGAGTTATTTCATTATAAACATCTAAGAAATCATCATTCAAATATAAATAAAATATCATCACAAATAAATCAATATAATCATTTATCAAAAACTTTTTTTTCAAATGATAATAAAAATCAAAATAATGAAATTAATTCTTCAATAAAATATAATGAAAATACAACAAATATTACAGTAACAATTCCAGTAAATAAACCTTTAAATAGAAATGATTTAAGTACTCTTATTACTTATAAAAAAGAAACTAATATTAAAAATCCTATTCATTCTATTAAAATATTGTATCCTAATTCAAGTAAAACTATTAATCAAGAAAATTTATTTCCAAAAAAATTTTAAAATGATTAATGGGAAAAAAATGAAAAATAATAATTTTGCTTATTCTAGCACTGAATTTTATGATGATAAAATTAAAAAAAATCCTTTAGATAAATATTATTGTTTTTGTGATACTATGTATAGTAAAAGATTTTATCTTAATAAAAATTTTAGAACTATTTATGATGATGAAACTATTGATGAAAAAAAAGAAAAATATATAAAAAATCTTTTTTCTAATTTAAATATAATGCTTAATTCTAAAATATAAAATAAATATAATAATAAATGTAAAATAATATTATTTATTGTTTTATTAAATATTAATTAATCAATATAATAAAATTACTATATAAATATAATAATATTATATTAAATTTTTATCTTTATGAACTAATCATTTTTAATTAATTATTTTTCAATAAATTATAAATTTATTAATTAACTAATCTAAATATAGTATATTACATTATTTATTAAATTAAATCTTAAAATTTGGTGATTGGGCCCAATCCCCATATTATGTGCATTTTTAATATTTTGAATTTAATATCATTTAAAATAAATATTATAAATATAAAAAAGGTATGCACCAAATTTGTATAAAGAAAATATGAATTCACAAAATCTTAAGTTTTAATAAAGAAAAAAAAAGAATTCTTTTAGAAAGTAATATTATTATAATAAATAATGAAAAAATTAAAGAATTATAAAAAATAATGATTAAATTGAATTAAAATGTTGTTTAATAATCAAATTGATATAATTGTAAAAAGTTTATAAATAAAATGAATTATTAAAAACTTGAAAATCTAAAAATCAATATATCTCAATATTCTCCTAAATTTAATTTCAATAAATTAATCATTTTGTATTTTAATTTAAAAATAATAGACTATATTAATAATGATGAATTTATTTTAATCAAATATAGGAGAATTTGGGAATAAAATTCCTAAAAAAAATAATAAACAATTTTAAAAAGAAATTCATTTTACTTGAATAATTTTATATTGTTATTTAGAAAAGACAATAAAATATTTAATAATTAAATTCCTCTAAAATTTTTTTATTTTATTCTTTCATTCTTTTACCTTTTTTTTTAATGTTTTTTTTAATTTCTTTTTTTTGAATTTTTATTATATCTTCTAATTTTTCTTCATTTATTTGTTTATCTCCTCCTAAAACATCATAAAAATTAACTGAATGTCTTACTTCAATTTGTAAAATTGAATTTAAATTATTTAATTCTTCATCAAATCTATTATCATTAAATATATTTAAATCCTATAAATCACTTCTACTTCTTAAATATTCAAATAAATCTTCTATTGGTTTAATTTCTTTATCTTCTCTTATTCCACATAAATATCTTGAAATAAATTTCCTAATTACAGTTGGTAAAATAGTCTTTTTAATTAATTTTTTATCATCTTCTATAAAATAATTATTAATATCATTTAATTGTTTTTCATCTATTTTATCTCTATATTTAATATCAACATTATTAAGAATTTCTCCATAATTTAATAATTCAATATAATTATATATTTCAATTAAATGCTCAATTCCAAATGAAAATTTATTAAAAAAATTTTTACAATCATCACATAAAAAAATATAATTTGGGAAATCTTTTTCATTAATAATATCATTAATATTTTCACTTTTATTTCCATATCTTTCTTTAGTTAAATGAAAAATTAACTTTTGAAGAGAAAATAAAAATTGTTCAATATTAACACCTCTATTATTTGATAAAATTTTTTTTTGTTCTTCAGATAAAGTAACTTGAGGATATTTCTCAATAAAATTATTTAATATTGTTGAATTAGTTCCATGATAAGCTTCAAATTCATAAATTATAAATTTTTGTTCAGTAGAAAATTTTCTTTTTCCAAGTAGAAGAATTCTTCCTAATTCTTCTTCAATTAAATCTAAATTATAATTAATTTCTCTATAATTAAAATAATCAATTTTATTATTTTCTTTAAAACAATCCCGAAAAGAATATTCATTTAATATATCTTCAAATGTATTAAATTCATATGAATTAAAATTATGTAAATTAATTACTTCTCTTTTAGTTGAATTTTGAGCAAGAATAATATTTTCTAATTTTTTTTGGAAAAAATATAAAATATGATTTTTATTAAGATAAGGAGAAATTGAATCAATAAATAAATTTTGAATTTCAATAAAATAATAATATGCACCTGCAATTTGCATTCCATATTCAAGTTCTCCATCATCATTTAATACTGAAGCTAAAGGAGATGATTTTAAAATTGGTTTACATATAAATTGTTCACAATTATATTGTTTTATATCTTTATAAATATTATTCCAACCAATAGTAAAATTATAAAATAAATTTTTTAAATGAAAATTTTCAATAACATCTCGAATCTTTTTATATTTTGATTCTCTTCTTGAAATATTAAATGAAAATAGTTTAAATAATTGATTTTCAAATGGATTAATTAAATATATATTTTGTAATTTTTCAAATCTAATATCATTTTTAAATTTTAAATATGCTTTTAAAATTGGGTATTGTTCTTCATTAGGATATTTATTAAGTATTGTCTTTAAACTTATTTCATTTGGATATTTTTGTGAAGTGAAATATTTATAATATGGAAAATTTTTGTGATCTTTTATTATATTTGGATATTCTTTAATCATTTTTTCAAATTGAGTAAATGAGTTTAATGATGAATTTTCATATTGATATTTGTTATAATAATTTGGATATTCTTTTAAACTATTTAAAATAATATCATTTATTTTATTTTCAAATTCTATTCTTTTTTCTGGAGTTGAAAAATCTTCATATTCTTGAATAGATTGAATAAACTGAGGAATTATTTGTTGTATATATATTCTTATATCAATATTATTTTTATTTTCTTTTACTTCTTTAATCATTAAATTCCAATAAAATAATATATAATCAAAGAAACTTTTATTATTATCAATTTTATCATTTACTTTCTTTTACATAATTATTAAAATAAAATATAGAACATAAAATAAAATTTAAGAATCCATAGGTTATTTTTTCTATATTTCTTATTTTATTATTATTCTCTTTCTTTTTCAAATATTTTATTAAATCCTTTTGAATTAATAGATAATTCTTTATCAACAATATTTTTTTTAAAATCTTTTAATAACATTGATTTCATAGGTTGATAATACCCTAATTTTTCAACATTTTTTTTTTGAGTTTCATTTAAATAAATTCTAAAATGACCTTCTCTTTCAATTAAAGTAAATTTTTGACCTCCAATATCTTTTCCACAATTTGGACATTTAACAATTTGATATGGTAATCCACAAGGATCAATTAAATAAAATTGATTACATGAACATATATAACATCCATAAAATGCACTATTATTTAATTCTAAAATTGCTTTAATTTCATAATATGATTTAATTAAACGATTAATATGTAGAGCTCCTCCAGGTAAATATGAATTTTCTATTTCAGATATACAATTTTTTCCCATTAATTTTGAATAAAATGATGTTTCTTTTGAAAATAAACATTGAATTGATAATTTAAATGCAATTAATAATCCATAAAATTCAATTAAATTTATTGAATTTATTTTATTTTTTAATTCTTTATTGTAAAGTTTTTTATTGAAAAAAATTTGTGATAATGAATTAATTTTATTTGAATCATATTCATTTAATATATTTTCAAAATATTGAATATTATTATCATTATTATTTTTAGGATTTTTATATAATGATAAAATATTATTAATTGATAAGTCAATAAAAGAATAAAAATTTTCTTTTTTTTCTTTTATATATTTTATGCATTCTTCTTTCTGATAATCATCAAGAAAATATTTTTCAATTAATTTATAATTTTGAATTAAATTAATATCAAATATTAAAATGTCTAAAATTTTGTTACTATTATCATGTTCAATATTATCAATATTAATCCAATTTTTATATTTATCTTTGACAATTTCCTTATTAAATTCTTCATAATAATTAAAATGTAAATGATATAATAAATTCAAAACATATATCTTAATTACATTTCTAAATGGCTTTTTTGGTTCAAAAATATATGATTCAATTATTTCTATATTTTTTACTTTATCATAATGATTAACTATAATATCAACATAATTATATAAATAACATTTAATATATGCTATTGAATAAATTAAACCTAAATGATATAATTGTTTTGATTCATCTTTCTCTTCTATAAAATTAATACTTTTTTTTAAATATTTAAAAGATAATGATTTTAATTTTTCTACATATTTATTAAATTCTCCTTCTGTATCTTTATTATTTTCCTCAATTGTATTAAAATATTTATTTATTTTTATTTCAAATAAATATAAGAAAATTTCATCTAATATAATATTTTCTTTATTATTTATTATATTTAATATTTCATTGTAATCATCTTCACAAAATGAAAGAAATTCTTTTTCTTTATTTTCATCATCATTTTCATCTTTCTCATCTTCTTCATCTTCATTGGCATATCCAATATTTTCAACTTTTTGGTATTAATTCATCATTATATTTAATTAATAAACTAAATAATTTTTTAGATTTTACTAAAAGAGCATCATCTTCACATATTATTTTAAATAATAGTTTTCTATATTTTTGATCAGGATATTGTTTATATTTTTCATAAAAAATATCAATAATTATTTGTGGATAATCTTTTTCAAAATTCTTCTTAATAAAATGAAATTCATTTTTTAATTCATTTTCAAAATTATTAATTGATGAATTGTTAAAATATTTTGTTTCATTATTCATAAATAATATATATTGTTTTAGATTATCAAAATTTCTTTTATTTATTATTTTGATATTTTCTGAAAATTTTACTATTTGAGAAAGAATAAAAATACGTCTTATTTCTATAGATAATGAATGTTTAATTTGAAATAAAAGATGTAAAGTTGATTTTAAAATTTCAAAATAATTTTCTATTTTATCCTCATTTAATTCTGAAATATTAATAAATGATGTAAATATACTTTCTAATATTCCTTCAATTAAAGAATAAAATGGTTCATTAATGATTTTTTTATATTGTTCATTATTTTTTTCTTCTGAATAATTAATTATTTTATTATCAATTAATTTTTTTATTAATTCTAATATATTTGGTTCAATTTGTGATAAATCATCAAAAATTTTTAAAAGTCCATTTATTATATCTTCATAACTTTTTAACCATAAAAATGTTTTACAAAAAAAAATAAAACTTTTTAAATTATCTATTCGAGGAAATTTTAAAGAAATTATATAATTTAGAAATTCTTTTAAATGAGTGATTTTTTTGTGTTTAAATATATTAATGATGTAAATTGTGTAAAAATCTTCTTGAATTAATGAAAATATTTCATTATTTAAATTATTATTTTTTTTTCTTTGTATAAAAAATTTAAATAAATCTATTCTTTCATATTCAAATTTAATATCTTGATAGAATTTATTTTCTTTTGATTTAATTTCTTGAATTGCTTTATTTTCTTCAATATCCTCTATTTCATCATTTCTAAAATTATCTTCTATAATACAAAATTCATTTATAATTTCTTTAGAAGCAATAATTAATTTACAAATTGAATCATAAATCATAGGAATATTTAAACCTAATATTGATTTTACTTTATTTTCTTTTGTTTGAGTAGTAAAATTAATAAATGAAATATCCATTTTTTTAAAATATTCTTCTAATAAAATTTTGATTTCTTCAATATATGATTTAGTAAATAATAATATTGGAAATACACCATCTCTTTCTGATTTTAAAATAAATTTAATTAAATAACATTTTAATGTATAATCTAAATTTTTTTTTAAAATATTAATAAAATCACAATCATTATTATCAATATTATTACTATAAAAAGTTGAATAAAGAAGAGATTTTTCATTATCTATAGAATCCATAATTTTATTTTTTATTTTTTCTTTTAATTCTTCATTTTTAATTAATTTATCAATAATTTTTTTTTTATAATAATTTTCAGATGAAATATCTTCAATTACATTTTCAATATCATATGAAATAGTATTAAATGCTTGTAAAATTAATTTATTAAATTGTTCATTTAAATTATAAATTTTAGAATTTTTATATAATTGAGAATTTTTTAATCCTATTAACTCTGTAATTAAAAAATCATTTCCATTTAAATTATCTATAAATGTTTGCTCATAAGCTAATAAATGAAAAATGAAATTAGTATTTTTAAGTATATTATCATTTTTTAAATAATGAATTTCTCTTTCTATATATATAATAAATATAATTGCTTTATTTTTATTTAAGGAAGTTAAATAATTTTCATCAAAAATTTGAATATAATTTAAAATCTCATAATTAATTGCTTTAATTTGAATAATTAATATATTATATCTATTACTATTCATAAATAATTCTATAGTGTCTTCTATTATTGTTTCAGAACAATTATTTTCAATTATCTGTTTATAAATTGTATTATTATTTATAATTCCATAAATTTCATTTTCAACTTTTATTTGATTTAATATTTCTAAAATAGGAGAGAAAGTATAAATAATATTTTTTGGATATTTCATAAGAAAAAAATTTAAATTTCTATGCTCAGTAGAATTATATATTGAAAGAATAGTTTGAAAATCACTTGGATATTTCTTTGAAAAAATTGAATTACTAGTAAAAATAATTAGTTCTTTTGAAAATATAGGAACAATTGTTTTATAAATTTCTTCTTTTATATCAATAATATTTTTCTTATTAGAATTAAAAATAATTTCATCAATTATTTCTTTATTACAATTTAATAATTGTTTTGATAAATCAATTTTAATATTTTTTTCATCATTTGATTGAATTAAAGAGTTAATCATTTTTGTGAAATCTTTGATAATTTAATTTTCATTTTTATCAATTCAATATTTTTATCATTCTCTTTATCTAATTTATCTTTTTTATTCAATTTATCTTGTTGTTGCTTTTCAATTAAGTCAATTTTAAAATTCATTTTTTTATTTTCTTCTTCAATTAGTTCAATTCTTTCTTTTATTTCTTCATAATATTTTTTTAATAATTTATTTTCATTCCATTTATTTCATTAATTATGTTATCAATAATATTTTTCTCATTTAAAATTAATTCAACATTAGGATAAGCTTTAATTGTAGATATTAAAATTAATTTTATATTCTTTTTAGATTCTTCAATTTTTATTCCTTTTGATTCAATTGAATTATCAATAAATTCAATCATTTCATCAATAGTTAAATTTCCCATTAATAATTTAAATTGATGAAGATATTCTAAATTAAATTTTGATTCATAAAAATGAGAAGAATTGTTTTTTTGAATTTGAATATTAACATAATCCATATTTGATGCTAATCTAATTTTATATTCATTAAATATTTTTTCAATTGATTGTCCAACATTTGATTTTTGTTTAATATTTAAATATACTTTAATATTTATGTAAGAATAATTTGAAATTTCTTTATTAATCATACAAATATTATTTTAAAATTATTTTCTCCATTTAAAGATATCTTTTTCATAAAAATCTTGATATAAATAACAATTTTCTCTTTGATATCTTTCAGGAAGTAAATTATTTATATTTACTGAACAATCTTTAGTATATAATTTTACTTTCATTTTTTTTAAGATATTTAGCATTTTTAAATATAAAATAATACCTAATTAAAAATCTATAGAATTAGTAAAAGCTTTAATTAAAATAGAATAAGCAGTTATAACAGAATCATTAGTATCTGTTAAAATTAAAGCATATTAAATAAGTATTAAAATTAAAAGAAAATTTTCCATATTAATTCGATAAGGTTTAATAAAATATTCTTCTTTGGAAAAAAATATAACACGATTATCATATTTAATGTAATATTTGAAGAAACATTTTTTTAATTTTCTAAAGAAGAAAAAAAGTAAAATTTTTTTAATTGATAATGAGCAGTTATTT
>JAJJLU010004485.1:0-12597 GCA_023807065.1 Isotricha intestinalis | reverse complement strand
CAAAAAAAGTAAAACAATAAAAATATTGAAAATTATCTAAAATTTCCAAAAGATTTTTATATTTTTGATATCTTAATTACAATGATTGTTTCGTTTACTATAAAAATTTAAATGAAAAAACTGAAGAAAATTCAAAAAAATTTAATTTTATTTTACTTAGAAAATATATTTTTTTTATTTAAAATTTAGGTCTTTTTCTGATTAATATAAAATTTTCAAGATTCAGAGTACCTCTTCCCTTCCATTGATTAAAAACAACATCAATTTTTCAAAGATCTTCAAAAGAAATTTAACTAATATAAATTAAAGACAATTTTTAAAATAATAGTATATAAGTTGTATAAATTGCTTATTTAATTAATATATCCAACAAAAAAAGTAAAACAATAAAAATATTGAAAATTATCTAAAATTTCCAAAAGATTTTTATATTTTTGATATCTTAATTACAATGATTGTTTCGTTTACTGTAAAAATAATAATCAAAATAGAAAAAACTATTTAAAAGACACTCTAACCATTTTCCCAATTTTTCAAATAAAAAAATTTTGAAAAAATAATTTTGATGAAAAGTTACAAAAAGTGAAATAAATATATCTTTATCAAAAATAAATAAAGATGAAAATCCAAAGAAAAAAAGTAATTAATGACTTAACTAGTTTTTGTTATATTCTGATTTATTTATTAACAAAAAGAAAGGATATAAATAAATATATTATCGATATTGTCGAGATTATTATAAAAGACCAGAAGAAGTATTAACCCTTTGTTTCCTAAATTTTGAGGAGATTAGATGAGAATTTTATTTAACCTATAAAATATAGAATAAAAATATTAGGAGTAATTATGAGATTTCATTTTATATAATAAATGGGTCATATATAAGGAAAAGGATATAAATTAAAAAAATGATAGAGGAAATAGTAAAAGTTATATAAATTAAAAACCATTTTTTTAATAGTTATTTCAAAAAAATCATTTTTGTAATTATTAGATAATCCACAAATATATTATATTAATAGTAAGTCTAGAAAAGAAAATAAAAAAAAGATTGATAATCCTAGTTTTTATGAAATATAATAAATTATTTTAGTCAGATGTGATTACTTCTTTTGTGATATACTTTATATTGTGAAAATAAAATATTAATGATTGATAAATATAACTATTATATAAGAGAAGCAGATAAAAAAAATTATTCATCATCCCTTTTTTTTATTGATAAAAAAGTTTAAAATTATATAAAAAATATATTTATTTACTTATTAGAGTAACAATAACAAAAAATTTTCTAATATATATAGAGAAAACATATAAATCACTTTAAATATCGAACACAAATATAAAATCATAAAAAAACTTAAAAAAAAATTAAATTTGTATTATTCTTATTTTCAAGAAATTTATTTATTTAAATTATTTTTCAATCTTGGCAATTTAAAACTTATAATATATTTAAAATAATAAAAGATATTCTTAAAAATCACAATAAAACATTTATATTTTTTGTTTATTAATATCTTCATTTGACCCATTCATAGAATTGTTATTAGTATTAATATTTCTATCAGAATTATCTCTTGCTTGAACTTTTTTTATTTCATTTTCAACTCTTTCAATTTCATCATTTAGTGTTTTAATTTCTCTTTTCTTTTTTTCAATAGCAGAATTTAAATCTTCAATTTTTTTTGAATTTTCTTCAGTTTTTTCATTTAAATTTTTATATTCTTCTTCAACATTTTCTTTTAATTTTTTACTTTCTTCTAATTTTTTCTTAACTTCATTTAATTTTTCTTTATTTTCATTTTCTAAACCATTTATAAATTTTCTAATAAAATCAGTTTTATTTTCATTTAAAAAATCAATTAAAATTTTTAATTTATTTTTTCCAATTGAACGATTATTATAAGTATAAATAAAATTTTCATAATCTTGTAAATATTCATTCACATTAGAAGAATTATAATAATTTTCATTAATTTTATTTTGAATATCTTTATATGTATCTTCTAATAATTCTTTATTTTGTCTATTTGAATCTTCTAAATTTAAATTCATTTTTTTTTCTTCTTGTTCTTCTATATTTTGCTCAATTTCTCTTTTTGCATCATTAAACCAACTTAAATATTCACTATTATTAAAAGTATCTACATTAATTTTATAAATATCATTAAATTTATTCATTGAATCTAATTTAAAATTATATAATGTTTTTATTAATTCTTCTTCTTCTAAAACATCTTTTAAATTTAATATATTTCTATTATAAGAATTTAAAGCTTCTGTTTTAAATTCTTCTATATCATTTTGAATTAATTTATTCCATAATGAATCAAAATTAGGATTTTGACCTTTTTCAATTGTATTTATATATTCATTAAAAAAAAATAAAAGTGATTTTCCATTAAATAATTTTCCTCTTATATTCTTAGGATGTAAATCTTTTAATATTTTATTTTTAAATAATAAAAAGGAATTTTGTTGATTATCAAAGATTAAATCTCTATCAGGGAAAAATTTAATAATAGACTCTTTAATTAAATTTATTTCTGCTTCACTTTTAGATCTTAAAAAATTATCTAAATAATCTTTTGGTGAATTTTCATTTGGATTTAAATTTGAATTAGAAATATAAAACAATAATTTTGGACTTGATTCTGTGAAAATAATTTCCCTTGAATTTTTATTATTCATTTCTATTGTTGTTGGTAACTTTGGAATTTCTTTAAATTTATTTATTTGATCATCATTTAATTCATTATTAATAAAAAAAATAAAAAGAGAAGAAGTAAAAAATAATAAAGAAATTAAATTTTTATTTGAAGTATGAATATTACATAATAATATTTTTGAATTTGAATTTTCTTTTGATAATAAATTTGAAAGGATTGAAGCTCCTTTATCATAATTATCTTCTATATTGTCATTTGATAAATTTGATATTAATTTTAATTTCACTTCATTATTTTCATCATTTTCATTAGTCGAAGATAAAAAACAAACCATAATAATTTCATCATTTATTTCTTTTAAACAATTTATTGATTCTTTATCCAAAGTTAATATTCCTGAATTATTTAATTGAATTAATCCATAAACTTTTGACATTGTTTTTTAATTTTTATATATTAATTTTTATTTATTTTTACCTTTTATATTAAAAAATATAATTTTAATTGTTTTATTTTTAAATTATTTTTAATTATGTCAATTTTTTATGCTTTAATTTCTAAAAATAATGACATTGTTTTATGTGAATATACAGAATATTCAGGGAATTTTCAACAAATAACAAGAATGTTATTAAGAAAAATTAAACAAAATATAAAAGTAACAATTGAATATGATAAATATAAATATCATTATTTAAATGAAAATGGAATTACTTTTTTATGTATGACTGAAAATTATTCTGACGAATTAAGTTTTTCTTTTCTATTTGATTTAAAGAAAATATTTTTTCAAAAATATAATTTTGAAAATATAAAGAAATATAGTGCTTATGAATTACAGGATTTTAATAAAATAATTAATCAATTATTAGCTTATTATACTACTTTACCTAAATTATCTAAATCTAAAGATATAATTAATAATTTTTCTGAAAGAAATAATATTTCATTTGAAAATATTGATAATATTTTTGGAAGAGATGAAAAAATTAATATTTTTGCAATCAAAGAAGAAAATTTAAGTAATCATACAAGGAATATAAATTTTATTTCTGAACAAATAAAAAATCAATTAAAAGTTAAAAAAATAAAACAAATTATTATTGCAATAATTTTGGTTATAATAATTCTTTTTATTATTTATTGTATATAATTTAAAAATGTAATTTAAGAATAATAATATTTTTTATGTGAATAAATAGACAATTAAATAAATTAAATTCTATAATTTAAAAATTTATTAAAACGTATTTGTGTTTATAAAAAATGAAAAGTTTATTTTTCTTTTTAACAATGTTAAATTATTATTTATGTCAAAAAGAATCCATTGATACTCTTAAAATAACAGGGAAAGAAACTGAAGCAATGAGATTATTTAAAATAAATGCCAGAGGATTACTTCCTCAAATATTTCAAAAAACTAATAATAATCAATTAAATGGAAATATAAATAATGATGATATTGAACTAACAATTAAAAATGAAAATAAAATTATTAAATTTAAAAAAGGACATCATTATCAAAAAACTATGCTTCCTTAAAAAACCTATACATATATATATATTTTATATATTAAATAATTATAAATAATTAAGAAAGATAAAATAATAATATTAAAATATTTAAAAAATCAGTAATGAAAGAATAGAGACTTTGGGAAGTTCGATTTATTCAATTCAATGAATAAATTAAAATAATTATTAATGAGAATAAAATTATACTTCTTTTATATTTTAGAAAAAATAAAAGCTAATTAAATGATCACTATTATATATATATTTATCTTTTATATTTCATTCTATTTTTATTGTCTAATTCAATATTTATTT
The DNA here is from genome assembly GCA_023807065.1 of Isotricha intestinalis. Lineage (NCBI taxonomy): Eukaryota > Ciliophora > Litostomatea > Vestibuliferida > Isotrichidae > Isotricha > Isotricha intestinalis. The sequence goes on along the minus strand of JAJJLU010004485.1, from coordinate 8,095 downwards.
CATAAACTCAATAAAACATTATAAAAATTTAGATAACTTTTCAAAGTTATACTATAATTTTTTATTAAAAGGGTCCTCCAATTTAAATTGAAAAATTTCTGATAATGTAAATCTAAATTTTTATTGATAAGTGAATTTTATTAATTTCTAATTTAAGAGAAGTTGCTTCCATTCTTTTGATTTTTATAACTTATTTTATTCTAACTTTTATTTTTAATTGTTTTATTTTTTTTAAATGTAATATATATTATAATTATTTGTTTATTTAATTATTATTTAATTATTTACTTATCTGTTTGCTTTTTATAAGATTTTTTTTTCTATCTGTAAATGATGCAAACAACTTTTTTGCTTCTTCATCATTTTTTAAATCAATTTTAATTGTAAAATCAACTTTTTTTGTTTCTTTATTCATAATTTTTATTTTTATTTTCCTATGATCATATCTTTCAAGTGAATTAATATCTAATAATTGTATTTTTTGAATTATTTCCAAATCAAAAGAAGTTTTAGTATATCTTAATATTTCTAATTCATTATATTTAATAACAATTATAATTTCTTTATTATTTTTAATTTTATCTCCTTTAAATTCTATTAAAATTCCATGAAATTCATTAAATTGTTTTTCTTTAATTTCTTCAGTCATATCATTTAAAGAAATTTTATCAATAACTTCAATAATATTAGAACTAATTTCACTATCATTATTTTTATTTGATTTTTTCCAAAATTTAAAGGCATTAAAACTTTTAAATAAGGTATTACTTCTTTTTTTTCTAGTTTTGTTTTTATTACATATTGTACAATTTGAATCATGATTAAGTAAATTGATATTATATTTAAAGCTTAAATCATGAATAGAAAGAAATCCTCCATAGCAAAAAGAAATATAAGGATAATGAGCATTTAATAAAGAAACTAATAATTTTTTTAAATTATCAAATTCTTGATTTTTATTTTGTTCTTTTAAAGACATTTTTTTTAAATTTTCTCTTGGAGTTTCAATTTTTCTTGAAGATTGAGTATCCAAATATAAACTTTCTTCTGAATTTTCGAAATAATTAGTTTCTGATGTCATGAAAATAAAATGATAAGTTCCTTTATCTTTTAAAAATCTTTTTGTTATTTTTTCAGCGAAATCTATTGATTTTAATTCTTCTTGCTCAACAAATATCATTTTTGGTAAAAAAGGTGTTTTTGTTTCTTCTGAATTAAAAATATCACATTCTAAAATTCTTAAATCTAAAAGAATATATTTCATTTTATTGTCTATTTTTTTTGTACAATGAGGACAAATATAATCTTTTCTATCATTTTCAATATCATTTTCTTTTTTTGAAAAAATCATACTTTGAATTAAATCATTTTCTTTACTTTCACTATTACTATTATTATTATTAGTATTGGTGATTCCAATACAATTTTTACAAAATTCATCAGGACATTTTACTATATTATTATAGCAAATATAAAATATTTCTGATGGAAAAATAGGCATTGCTAAAAAAGAATTAGGTTTATATTGTTCATATAAATTTTCTAAATTGTTAGATTTATAATTAAAAATTTCTAACTTATTTGCTAATAATCTAAAACTATAAGGTGTTTCTTTCCTTAAATCAAAAGCTATTTGAAATATAAAATCAACTTCTTCAAAAGTTGTCATAGTAAATTTAGATAAAACTTTTAGAATATTCTTTGGTTTTGAACTTAAAATACTTCCTGAATTTACTATTAAAAGAGCAATAAGAAAGAAATAAAAAAATAATTCATCATCTAATACAATTAATTTATTCCAAAAATAATATAAAATTTTTAAATCTAAATTATGAGAAAATAATGTTAAAAACCAATTTTTTGCATACATTTCTGGAATTATATTTTCTTTTTCAAAAATATTATTAATTCTAGGTGAATGATACCTTAATAAAATAACTAATAAACTAAAAGAACTTTTTAAAGAAAAAATTGTTTCTTCATAATAATAATTTGTTAAATATTTAATTATTAAACCTTGAGTTAAATTAAGTATTTCAGGAAAAGATAAATCTAATTTATATTTCAGTAATGTAAAAGATGCTATAATATCATTTAAACCTTTCTTATATTTTATTTTGTTATAATCACAATAATAATTTATCATTAATTCTAAATCTTCATGAAATGAAGGATATTCTGATAATTCTTTTACTCTTGTATTTTTTATATCTTCTATAATTAAATCATTTTTTTCTTTTTCTTTTGATATTATTTCTTCATCTAATGATTCTATTTTTTCAATATTTTCACATAAAATTTTTTTCCATTCTTCTATCATTTCTTTTGTTATTTCAGATGATTTATTTTGATTTGAATTTTCTTTGTTTAATTCATCTTTTTTTTCATTGTCATTTGTTTCTGTGTTTTTGTCTTTATTTAATTCTTGAGAATTGTTTTTATTTTCTTCATTTAATTCATTAATATTGTTATTATTTTCTGAATTTTTATTTTCTTCATTTAATTCATTAATATTGTTATTATTTTCTGTATTTTTATTTTCTTTATTTAATTCATTAATATTGTCATTAATTTCTGTATTTTTATTTTCTTTATTTAATTCATTAATATTGTCATTAATTTCTGTATTTTTATTTTCAACATTATTTTCTTGGTTTTTATTTTCAACATTATTCTCATTAATATTATTGTTTCCATGAATTTCATTATTGTTTTCATATATATTAACATTATCTATTTCATTTTCATTTTTTATCTCATTAATCTTTTCTTTAATATTTTCAATTTTATTTATAGAAATATTTTTGTTATTATATTCATCATTACTATTTCCAATTATATTTTCTTCATTGTTTTTATTATTTTCAGTAATTATTTCATTCTTTCCTTCAATATTATTTTCCTTTTTTTTTTCAATATTATTTTCATTAATGTTTTCAATATTTTTTCCATTTATATCATCATATTTTTTACAATCATCATCAAAAGTATTTCTCTTATTATTTTCAATACTATTTGTATTCTTAATATCTAATTTATTTTCCATTATATTTTCCTGATCATCATATCTTATATTTTCATTTTTAATTTTATTAATATAATTTTCATTTATTTTTTTTTTACTATTTTTCTCATTATTTTCAAATATATTTCCCGTATTTTTTTCTTCAAAAATATTATTATTCATTTCTTTAAATTTATTATCTGTTCCATTATTATTGACACCATTTAAATCTTTTTCTTCAATATCTTCAAAATCATTTTCATCAATAATTTCTTTATTAAATCTATTTTTCAATCTCTTTTCATTTTTTTCTTTAATAATATCATTATAATTATTTATAATTTCTTTAACTTTGCTTTTATTTTCATCATGAATTTTTTCTCCAATAATTTGACTCTCAAATATTTTATTTTCAATCATTTCATTATAATTATGAGAAGAACGAAAAGTTTGTGGAATTGAATTAAAACTATTTTGAGCTGCATCAGAATAGAATTTTAAAGTACTTTCAAAGTTTTCTCTTGATGAAACTGGTATAATTTCATTTTTTTGTTCTTTATTTTCATTATAAATCCCAGAAAACATTTTTATTTTTTCTGAAATTTTATCAGAGATTGAATTCTTTCTGTCAAACATAATATATTATTTTATTAAAAATTAATTCTCTTAATTTTAAAAATAAATTTATTTAATATATTATTATAAAAAAAATATTTAACCTTTTTTAAAAGGATAGAAAATACACATCACTGTACTTGTTTCACTTTCATAATTTATTGTATTGTTTCCAAATTTTTTTCTGTTTATTATTATATTTTCTGTCATTATATTCATAAATTGATCAAATGAAATTAATATTTTTCCATTTTCATCTTGTACAGGTAAATCATATTTATCTATATCACTTATTTTTTTTATATCATATAATATTTTTCCATCTTCATCTTTGTCAAGAGATATAAAAGCTTTTTTTAAATTAATTAAATCATTCATTGTTATTCCTTCTTTTAAATAAATTTTTAATTCATCTTCATTAAATTGATTTTCTTGTTTATTTCCCATTATATAATGTTTTTTATTTGAATTAAAATAAAGCAAAAATATAAAAAATAACAATTAAAAAAATATAGTTTTAATAAAAGTTTTATCTTAAGAAAAAAAAAAATGTCTTTCTTAACTATGAGTATAAGCATCAGTAGTTGAATAAACAACATTATTCCCCCAATTATCTTTTTTTACATTATTATTATAATTACTTAAAGAATTCTGAAAATCAACTTCCCTACTAATAGTATAATTACTTTTAGAAGAACTTGGTCTAAAATTATTATTACTTTTCGAACCAGTAGTAGAACTTAAACCATAAGTTGAACTTTCATCAAAACATCTTTCAATATTATATTTTAAATTATTTTTAAATCCATTATAAGTAGTAAAATTTAAATTAGGATTTCTTTGTTTCGCATTTTTGGATATATTCTTTTCAATATATAAAGTATATTTATAATCATCTAAATATCTTTTAGTATTATAAGCAGGTCGAGCTGAAATTAATCTTTTTTTTAATTTACCATTTTCTTTTTGAATATCTCTTTCTCTTTTCATTTTATTATATGTTAAACTTTCAAAGGCAGGACATTCTATTTTTAAATTCATGCATTTAGAATATGGAGATGGATGAATTTTAATTTCATACATTTTTTTATATAATAAATTATTGTCTATGTCAATTTGACGATCAAATTCTCTTTTCATTGCTTTTTTACATGCTCCTTCTTTAAAAAATTTTGGTTGGTTTGGAGTCTTTGTATCTATCATTTTTTTCGCTAATGCTATTCTTTCTAAATGACCACGATGTTCCATTAAACGATTAAAGTTGTTACATGTTGTGTTAGTGTAAATTATGTTCCACATTTTTTTTTATTTTTTAAATGGGATTTTTTTGGATTTTTTTTATTGTTTTATTTTAGTTTTTTATTTTTAATAATTTTATTTTTTTTAAAAGGGTTTATTCTGTTTTGAGTTATTATTTAAATAATAATTATTAAAAATTGGAAAATTAATTGATAAGGAAAATATGGAAGATAGTTTAACAACTTTTAATAGAAGAGATATTTATACTCATAAAAGAAAGAATAATTTAAGTAGTATGGTAGATGAATTAGATAATAATATAATACAAAATTTTACTACTTCTTTAAAGGAAAATAATTATGAAGTTAAAACTTTTACTAAAAATAAGAAGTATAATTTTAATGATAATAATGAAGACAAAGAAAATATTATAATGAATCCAAATAAACAAAATGAAAAAAATAAAAAAAAATCAAATGATAAAAATTCTTCACAAAAATTAACAAAATCAAATAAAAAAACAAAAGAAATGGAAGAAAAAAATGATGATGAAAATAATATAAATAATGAATTAGAAATAAATGAAAAAGAAATCAATACTTATAATAATGAAATAGAAAGTGAAAATGAAAATATGAAAGAGAATAAAGAAAATATAAAAGCAACTTTAGTAGAAAAATTGAAAAATATATTTAATACAAGAAATAAAATAGAAAATTCACAAAATAAATTAAGAGAAAACATTAAATATACAAGTGATGAAAGTTTTAGTTCAGAAGATATTAAAATTAAACATAATTTCAATGAGGAAGAAATAGATAAAAAGAATAATTTAAGTGAAAAAGAAGAAAAAAATTTAAGTGAGGAAGAAAAAGAAATTTCATTAAATAAAGAAGAAGAGAGTTCATTTGAAAATAATAATGATAATACAAATGAAAAAGAAGAAGAGAGTTCATTTGAAAATAATAATGAAAATATAAATGAAAAAGAAGAAAAAAAGAATGAAGATATTAAAGATAAAAATAAAAATATTACTTTAAAAGAAAAATTATTATTAATGATGGAAATAAAGAAAAAAAAAGAAGAAGAAAAAGAATTAAATGAAGAAAATTCAAGAAATTATTCTTCTGAAAAAAAAATAAATAAATTTGAAGAAGAAGAAAAAAAAGATATTTCTCCAAAAAAAAATATATCTGGATTAAGAAATATAATTGATATGTTAAAAGCTAAAAAATTAGAAAAAGAAAAAATAGAAGAAAAAAAAAGTTTTATAGAAGATAAAAAAGAAAGTATTTCAGAAGAAAATTTTTCTGATGAAGAAAAAAAAATAAGAGAAGATAAAGAAAAGGAAAAAAGAAAAGAAGATAGAATACAAAACTTTGAAGAAGAAAAAAAAAACCAAATTGAAGAAGATAAAATAAAAAAAGAAATTGAAGAAGAAAACAAAATAAAAAAATTAGAAGAAGAAGAAAAAAAAAATTTTGAAGAAGAAAACAAAAGAAAAAAAGAAATTGTTGAAGAAGAGGAAAGAAAAAAATTTGAAAATAATAAAATTGATAATAAATCAAATAATAATGTAGAAAAAAAAGATAAATATTATAAAAATGAATTTATCATAAATCATACATATCAAAAAAGAAAAAATTCTTTTTCAAATTATATAAATAAAACAGATGTTAAAGTAGATGAAATTCCAAAATTGATTGAACGTTCTTTTGATAATGGAAATACTTATCAAAAACCAATTTCAAAAAATAATAATTTATATAATCCTAATATTGGAAGAAGCAAAACAAGTTTAATTTATACTAAAAAAGGTTTGAGAGGAAGATCTAATGAAAAATTAAATAATGATAATTTACATAATAATAGTAATTATATGGTACAAAGTATGAATAATTTTAATAACAATCAAATTTTTGATAATAATTATAATAATACTAATACAACTGCTTTTTCTAATAAAAAATTTGATGTTTCTAATTCTATGAATATGAATTTAAATAATTCTTTTCAAGATAAAAATTATAAACAACCTATTAATCAAATATATTGTAAAAGTCCAACAAGATATAATAAACCGAATATATTAGAAAAAAATTATGGTTCTTCAAAAGATATTTTTAAATATAATAATAATCCAGAAAATGAATATTTTGAGAATACTATATTTAACACAAGTTTATCTGGAATAAATAGTATGACAAATATACATAATTACCTTAATAATAATAATAACTCAATATTAAATAATAATAATTATACAAATTATTCTCAAGTTAGTTTATCAATAAATTTAGAAGATTTAATGATTTTAGAAGAAAAATTAATTGAAATTATAAATGCTTTAAACACAAATAAAAATATGCATAATGAATGTTTTGAATGGTGGAACTTTTATTATAATTGTTCTCTTTTTACTACAATAGAAAAAGCATTTAAAAGAGAAGATTCAGGAATAATCCAATCAAGTATAAAATTTGAATTATTAACATTAATGTTATGTTATGATATATCTTTTAATAATCTTTTATTAAATAAAGTATTTATAATGATAAAAGCTTTATTAAATTTAAATCATAAAAACTTATTAATAATATGTGAATATATCCTAAGTAAAATATCAAATGAAAGCTTAGGAAATATTTGGGTATTTAAATTAAATGATTTAGTAAACTCAAAAAAAAATATAAATGAAGATTACATTTCATTTAATGGTCGTTCTTTAAATTTAATAGAAAAAATAAAATATAACACAAATTCAATATCAAATGATATAAGAATCATAATAAAAAATTATCAAAAAAACAAAAAATTAGAAAATATAATATCATTATATAAAAGAATAAATGAAAAAAACTATGATGAAATCAATCAATTTTTTAGAGAAAATATAATAAGAGTTGAAAACCCAAATGCAAGTGTTTTAGCCTCATATGTTTTAAGAGAAAATTCTAATTTTTTTTCTGTAGCTCCTCCATATTTAAAAACCAAAAATTTAAAAAATTATACTTTAGTTTTAGATTTAGATGAAACAATAATTCACTTTAAAGTAAATCCCAAAAATGATTCTGAAGGAATTTTAAGAGTAAGACCTGGAATATTTGAATTTTTAGAAACTTTAGGTAAATATTATGAAATTGTAGTTTTCACTGCAGCTACTCAAGATTATGCTGATTTATTAATTGATGCTATTGAAGAAAATAAAATATATTTTGATTATAGATTATATAGACA
>JAJJLU010004484.1:0-12618 GCA_023807065.1 Isotricha intestinalis | reverse complement strand
AAATAAATGATGAATATTCTACTGTTAAATGTCAAATTGCAATGATATCTTATGAAAAAGAGAGTGAAATTATTAAACACAGAAGATATATTAAAAAATTACAAACGAAATTACAATCAATGGGAATTGTTTTCAAAACTAAAAAATAAACCTTTATTAGTATAAATAATTTAAAAAAGAATTATAAATAAATAAAACAATATAAAATTAAGAACAAATAAAAAATTAACGAAAAAAAAGAAAATCACTAACAAAATAAAAATAAAAATAAATTCTTTTTATTTAGTGTATATTTTTTAACAAAGAGAAAGACAAATTAAAGAAAATATAATAATAATAGCACAAAAAAAAACAGTAAAAGTATAAATATAATAAAGGAAGAAAATAAAATGTTCCTTATCAATAATTAAACCAAGCCATAAGCTGCTTCAAAATTTTCAAAAAAAATTTATAATTCATTCTAAATATAACAAAATATTAAGATTATTATACAAATATTATTTTTATAGAGAAGATTTAAAAACAATAAAATGAATATTCAAAATTTGAATCAAATAGATTGATAATGATTTATGTTAATTAATTTTACAAAAAGGAAATAAAGTAATAAATAAAAAAGAAAAGAAAGACATATTATTTAAAAACTTTTAATATATTTTACTTTAAATATCTAGAGATTAAAATATTTAATTTTTAATCATCATATAAATTAACTTTCTTTAATTCTCAAATAAATTCTTCAATATATTTTTAAATAACTTTTCTAACATTTTTGTTATAACAAAAACTGTTTTTGTAAATTTTTATTGTTTTAAGATATTTGATACAAATCAATAAAAAATTTTATTAAAATTATAAACAATAAAACAATTATATTTCAAAAAAAATCATATATATATATTGAATTATATTAATAAAGCAATTAATTCCGAAAGATGGATTTAAAAGATTTTTCAATGTTAATTGTATATATATGATGCTTCTTTGATTTCTTTTGATAAATATTTAGAAGAATTTGAGGAAACTAATTGTAGAAAAAGTGAAAATGGTGATTCCATTAAGGAAATTATTTTTACTACTTCTATGATTAATAAAGAAGAAAAGATACAAAATATATTTCAAATGATGAAAGATTGGAAATATTCAATATTTTCTAAAATAGATATTTCTTGTTTAAAATAAGAGGATTTCCAAATTCTTTAAACTCAAATTTATAATGATAAATATGCTTTTGTTTTCAATTTAATGAAAGATTTAAGAATATATTTTTTTATCTTATGATACATTTTAATTTCAAATAATTACCAAAACATATAAATGGTTCAATTCAGTCTTACATTTAATTCTCAGAAATTAGATATACAAATATTGTTAAAAAACCTTTCCATTTTTTTAAGAATAATTTTTTAATATTTTTTTTCAAAAAAAAATTACTCATATTTTTTTGTGATCCGTTTCAAAGGTTATTGGAGGATTCGAACTTATTTTATTGTGACGGATTTTTAATGAGCGTTTCAATAATAATTTATCATAATGGAACATTTTTCCAAAAAATATTCAAAAAAAATATTAATAGTGCAAGAAAAAAATGATAAAAAATAAAATTAATAAAGAAATAAACTTAAAAATCAAAAATAAAAATATTCGATAAATTCTTTATATTATATTTTTTTTAATATAATTTATATAATGTTTTAAAGTTTTTATTTTAATTTATTATAAAAAAAAATCAAAAATGTTTTTAAGATATGTAATAATTATTTTTTGGAATAACATTATTTTATCAAAAATTAAATATCTTATAATGGTTAACTTATACTATTATATTTAATAATATATTATATATTATTTAAAAACAATAAATATTATTATTGTCTGGTTTTTACAAAAAATATGTTTATTTAAAATACAAATCTTCTCTTGTGAAAAATTTATAGAGAAATAAAATTACTACTATGGAAATAATAGTAATATATTAATTATCATTAATATTCATAATCATCATCAAAATTAATCCCAAATAGCTCATTATTATTAAATAAAGAATTAGTAGGTAAATCTATATTTTTCCTATTATCTTTATCTACTCTATTATTTTGTAAAGAAAGATAAGGTTGATACGACAATTTTGAATTTGAAATTGTCGAATTTTCTTTTATATTATTTATAGTAATTGATTCAGTAGACTGTAAACTTCTATTCAAATTAATTTTATTATTATTATCCTTATCTTTAATCTTCTCAATTTGCTGACTTATATTAATTTGATTATTAATTTTATTGATTTTCTCATCTTCAAATCTTTTTTTTAAAGAAGAATGAAATCTATTTTTAATCATATCTGTTGTTCTATCTTTAAAATGTGTATGAATAATTGACCATTTAGGACCATATTTTGCATATAATTCTAATAATAAAATATCTTCTTCAATAGTAAATTTTTTTTTATTTATATTTGGAGATAATACATTAAGATATCTATCTCTTATTTGTTTTCCGTTTCTAGTTTTTATTATTTTACTTATTTTTGACCATGAAGTACCGTATTTATTGATTAAAGATAAAATTAAATTATCTTCTTCTTTTTTCCAAGTTCCTTTAAAAATTCCTGGTCTTATTCTCTTATATCTACTAAAACATTGAAGAGGAGTTTTATTATGAAAATTTGATGCTACTTCTTTCCATTTTTTTCCATTGTGAGAAGTTACAACTTGTATTAATTTCTCATCTTCTTCTTTAGACCATTTTTTTTGATTTATTACTTTTTTAATTTTAAAAATTTTTTGTTTTGGAGTTTTAGCCTCCATAAATTTATTTATAATAAAATAGATGAGGAAATTCTTATCATTTATATATCCTTTCTACTAAGATCAAATTTTTTTCTTTAAGTTTGAAAAAAAAAATTTTTTTAATTTGCTTTAAGTTTTTGTTTAGTATTATTAAGTTTTTTTAAATTTTAATAATAACTTTATAAGATGAATAAGGAACGGCAATTTTTTCTTAATTTTTTTCAATGATTTTGTTAGTTTAAAAGAAATTAGAATGATTTTTTTTCCCTAATTGAGAGTTTTTTATAAATTATAATCTTTTTTTTTGTAATATATTGTATAATCCTTCTTTTAATTGGCCGAATGATAATTTAACACTTTCCAAGTTTTAAAATAGATTTTAATCTTTTATATATTTTTAAATATCAATGATATATTCCAAATTTTGTATTCTTCTTCTTGTTATTTAGTTTATCTTAAAAGACAAATAGGAAAAAAATAAATAATTATTTATATTAAATAACTATAAAAATAAATAATTAATAATTTTTGATTTTAAATAAATTAAAATATAAATTAATTTAATATGGGGACAAATTGTTCATGTTTAAGAAATAGAAACTCAGAAAAAGATATATCAATAATAACAGATGATATAAACCTAATAATAAACAAAACTTCGAAGTTAAAGAAAGATAAATTCCTAAAATCCTTAATATCAATTCAAAGTCACATAAAGGGATTTTTAACAAGAAAGAAATTAAATCTCCAAAATCTTCAACTAGGAAAATTTTTTCCATATATGGAACCAGATTTACCATACCAAACATCATTAAATTCCAAAATAACCAATGAAGAAATAAAATATCTTTTCGAAAATTATGAATCATTAAATGATGATATACCAATAGTATGTTTAAAAACAATAGAGTATACAAATGGAACGCAATATTTTGGTGAATTTAACCAATCAAACAATCAGAAACATGGAAGAGGAATATTAAAATTTAATAATGGTTCAACATATTATGGTCAATTTAAGAATGATAAAGCTTATGGAAAGGGTAAATTAATCTTTAAAGATTTAGAAGAATATGAAGGAGATTGGGAAGATAATAAAGCAAATGGTTATGGTATATATAAATCTAATGATGTGATATATGAAGGTAAATGGAAAGATGATAGACAAGAAGGAATAGGAACAGAAAAATGGAATAATGGAACAAGTTATACAGGTGAATTTAAATTAGGTCAAAAAACAGGAAAAGGTAAATTTAAATATATAGATGGTGCTAATTATACAGGTAATTTTTTAAATAATCAAATGCATGGGAAAGGAATATACATTTGGAGTGATGGAAGAGAATATAATGGTGATTGGAAATATAATAAAATTGAAGGTGAAGGAGTTTTTAAATGGCCTGATGGAAGGAGATATATTGGACATTATAAAAATGATAAAAAAGATGGTTATGGTATATTTGAATGGCCTAATGGAAAGAAATATAAAGGTTTTTGGAAAAATGGGAAACAACAAGGTGAAGGAGAAAGTTATGATCCTATTGAAAGAAAGTGGATTAAAGGATATTGGAATGAAGGGAAAAAAGATGTTGGACCTGTTTTAATTTCTAGTTCTAGTCAAGAAGGTACTAATGTTACTAGAAATCTTAAACATGGCATTAATAGTGCTATTATTCAATGTAATAATGATAATTAATTTGGAAAATTTTTTTGTTTTTTTTCTTTCTTTTTGTATTATAAAATAATATTTTATTAATTTAGTATTAATAATTGTGAAATTGATTTATTTTAATTTTTTTGTTTATTTTTTTGGAATTAATTTTTTTTCATTCTTTTGGGATTAATGTCTTTAATAAATTATGAAAGAAATAATTCTTTAACTACTCAAAATTCTGATAAAGATGTTTTAAATAAAAGTTTAGGATTAGATAATTCAATTGAACTTTCTATTCATTTATTATTAAAAGAAATATTAAAGAAAAATAAGAGTTTACCAACTTATAAAATTATCGTTTCAAAACAAAGAAAGCAAATTTTTTCTTTAAGTAAAATCCCGAAAATTGGTATTTTAGAATATTTATATAGAATAATAAATTATATTGAAATAGAAAGAACAACTTTAATTTCAGCATTAATTTATATGAATAGGGTTTTATCACTAGATTCTTTTTTTTTAACTGAATTTAATGTTCATCAAATTTTATTAATGTGTATTATAACTTCATATAAAATGAATGAAGATATTATTTATGGAAATGATTTTATGAGTGAAGTTGCTGGAATTAGTTTAAAAAAATTTAATAAACTTGAAATAGAATTTTTGGATTTAATTAGTTATAAATTAATAATTTATGAAGACGAATTTTTAAATTATAAAGAATTATTAGAAAATTATTGTTATAGTATTGGTGATTAAAGTTGTTGATTTTTTTTTGTTTAGAATTATAAATAATAAATGTGTACATTATATCTCTTTATAAATAATTTGATTTATGAAATTATATTTTTTTTATATAAATAAAAATCATCAAATCATTTTAATATTTTATGTTTAATTCCATTAATTTTTATTTTAAAGAAAGTATTTATAAATCTTATTTTTTTCATTTTTTAATTTCTGTTTCATATTTTTTATTTTTCATTTAAATTATGATAAATTTAAATATAATTAATTTGAGATTCTTTTATTCAGCTTAATTATCATCATTAAATATTATTATACTTTTTATCTTTATGGATTTTCAATTTTTTGTTAAATAGCCTTTTAGGCGAGTTTTTCCAATATTATGATTATCTATAACAGATTTCAAGTTATTTTAATTACTTTCCTTTGTATTATCATTTATATCAGAACTGATTGAAAAATAAATAATGAATCATACAATATTAAAAAATCTCCAATCCAATCCTAAAGATTATAAAAATAAAATTACTTTAAAAATTTTTTAAAATTTTAAATAAATAATTAAATTAAATATAACTACCAAAAAAAAATGCAAATTCCAACAAATTACCAAACAATAGTAATAGATGCTGGAAGTGGAATAGTAAAAGGAGGATTTGGAGGAGAAGATGGTCCTCGATGTATATTTAGTTCAATAGTGGGAATCCCAAAAATGCCAGGATTAAAAGTAGGAATGGAATTAAAAGAAAGATATTGTGGAGACGAAGCAATAAAAAAATTTGAAATAATGAATTTTAATCAACCAATTCAACAAGGAGAAGTTTCAGATTGGGAAAAATTTGAAACTTTAATGCAATATTTATTATATGATGAAATGAAAGTTGTTCCTGAAGATATGTCAGTTTTAATGGCAGAATCACCTTTACCAAATAAGGTTAAAAGAACAAAATTAGCAGAAATATTATTTGAAACTTTTAATGTTAAAAGATTACATCTTGGTAATTCTAGTATGTTAGGATTATTTTCTTATGGTAAATCTAGTGGATTAGTTATTGATAGTGGATTTAATCTTACTTCTACTGTTCCTATTTATGAAGGTTTTCCTTTAACTCATGCTTCTGTAAAAATTAATTTTGGAGGAGAAAATATTAGTAAAAATTTATTAGATTTAATTAAAGATAATATTGATAAATCTTATAAAGAAATAAAAGGGAGAATTCTAGCTGATAATATTAAAGAAAATTTAAGCTTTGTTAGTTTAAATGGAGTTGATAATGAAAATAATGCTGAAGTTACTTATGAATTACCTGATGGAAAAAAAGTTAATTTAACTACTGAATTATGTAGTGTTAATGAAAGTTTATTTAATCCTAGTGAAGATGATGTTCAAAATAAAGGTTTAATGTCTTTAAAAAATATGATTGTAGAATCAATGGATAAATGCGAAAGTGAAATTAAAGATGATATTAAAGAAAATATTTGTTTAATTGGTGGAACTACTTTATTACATAATTTCCCTGAAAAATTAAAGAATGATATTTCTTCTCCTGAATTAACTCAATTAAGTAATTTTAATATGCAAACTTTACCTGAAAGACAATTTTCAACTTGGATTGGAGGATCTATTATGTCTAGTTTAGATCATTTTTCTTATTTATGGGTTACAAAAAAAGAATATGATGAAAATGGACAAGTTCTTGTTTCTATTGATTCTAAATGTTTTTAAAAAATATAATAAAATTATTTTGTCATATAATAATTTTTTCATTTTTTTAATTAAAGTTAAAAAGTTATAATATTTAAAAAAGGAATATTATTCTTTAAAATTATTGCATTTCAAATATATCAAAAACAATATATTATTATTAATAATATTCAAATCAAAAACAATAAATTATTAATTATTTTTAATCTTAAATAATTAAACTTGAAATTAATAATTAATAATCAAAAATTAAATGTATAATGAAAGAATGTCAACTCCTTTCAATCATTCAATAATAGATAATAGTAGTTCAATAAATACAAATTTGAATCCAAACTTATCTCAAGTTTCCTTTAGAGTAAAATTTGAAACAAATTTTGGTCAAGCAGTATATATAATAGGTAATATAGAAGAATTAGGTTCTTGGGAACCATCAAAGGCAGTAGCATTAAGTACAAATAAGGATAAATATCCATGGTGGAAAAGTACGGGAGATTTAGTATGTCCAGTAGGAATGGAAATTTATTATAAATATCTAGTTAAAGAAGGTAATAATTATCATTGGGAAGTAGTTAGTCGCTCAAGTAGTCAAAATCGACATATAGTAATTACTTCTCCTGGTAAATTTATTATATATGATGAAAAAGGAAGTTTATATTCTCAAATTAAAAGTATTAATAATAATATTAATCCTTCGTTAATGATTACTCCAAATAATACTTTATATAATAATAATTTAAATACTAATACTTATACTACTACTAATATTTATAATCCTTCTTCTAATACTATTTCTTCTATTAAACAAGAAGGTATTTCTATGGATTTATTATCTATTTCTAAAATGAGTGTTGTTGATGATGATGTTGTTGGAAAAGAAAATATTCAGGAATTAATTTCTTATGAAAATAATATATTTGATAATCATTATCTTGTTCAAGATAAAAATTTATATTTTGATTTTTTAAATAATGGGGATAATTTAAAAAGCGAAGATAGAATAATAATTGCAAGTTCATATTTACCTTTTATCGTAGAAAAAAATGAAGATAGTTTTAAAATAAAAATTATAGATGATAAAATAGTTTATTTAGTTTTATATGATTTAAAAGAAAGAAACTTATGTGATGTGATTTGGGTTGGAATGTTAAGAAATATAGATGATTTTACAGAAAGTGAAGTTTATCAATTAATGGATTTCCTCCAAGAACAACTTATATATTTAGTTTATGTAAATAAAAAAAGCTCAGACAATTTTTGGATATATATAAAAGAAATAATTTCTCCTATTTTTTCCAAAAGTCAAGTTGAAATTGAAAATCCTTATTTTTTAGAACATGAAAAATATTTTGAAGATTATTTAAAAGTTAATGAAGAATTTGGAAAAATTATTCATAATATTACAATAAAAAATGATTTGATTATGGTAAATGATATTGATTTAGCAATGGTACCTAGATTTTTAATGAAAAAAAATTTAGATACAAAAATAGGTTTTTATTTTCATTGTCCAATTCCTTCTTCTGAAGTTTTAAATGTTCTTCCTGGACATATGGAAATTTTAAAAAGTCTTTTATTATGTGATGTTATTGGTTTTCATGTTTTTAAATATGCTAAAAATTTTTTAAATTCAATTAATAGGGAATTTGGAATTAATTTTGAGGTTGAAAAAAAAGGAAATATTATTTTTAATTATTTAGGAAGAGATATTTTAATTCATATTTTAAATGCGGGATTAGACATTGATTATTTAAATGGGATAAAAAATTCAAAAAATGTTTCTTTAATAAGAGAAAGTTATCTCCCTTTAATTAGAGATAAATTTATTATTACATCTATTGATAATCTTCAATCACCAAAACAAATATATATTAAATTAGAAGCTTATAAAATTTTTTTAGAAAAACATCCTGATCAAATAGGGAAAATAGTATTAATTCAAATATTAATTAATAATAACAATAATCATAATTGTTCAATGATAGATGCAAAAATAAAAGAAATTACAGATTTATATGGTGGAGAATCAATATATATCAAATACCTAAATACTTTATCAGTTTTTGAACAAGTTGCTTTGTTTTCGTTGACAAACATTTTACTTTTTCTTCAAATTGAAATGTATAATGGATTATTTGCTTTAGAAAGAGAATTTATTTCTTTACAAAATGAAAATAAAATATTTGGTTTAGTTATTAATGAAAATATAGGATTAAGTTCAATTTTAAAAAGTTATATTAAAGTAAATTCATTTAATCAAAATGAAATAACAAAAGTGATTGACAATATTATGAATTGTTCTTTAGATGATAAGAAAAAGAATTTTAATCATGATATGGAATATATTACTAAAAATTCTACTTTTAATTGGATAAGAACATTTTTAATAAATTTAAAAAGAATGACATTAAATGAAACTTCTTCTATAAAAATAGCAATGGGAATTGGAATGGATTTAAGAATAATGAAATTAAATGCATCTTTTACTCATTTAGAATTAGCTCAATTATCAAATGCATATAATAAAACTAAAGAAAGAATTTTTTTCTTTGATTATAATACTTTAAAGGGTTTGAGTGATGAAGAAAATACAAAAATAGTAAAAGAAAAAACAGATAATTTCCTAAAAGATTTATTGAAAAATAAAAATAATCATATTTATATAATTTCAAGATTAAAAAAAGAAGAATTAAATGATATAGAAAAAAATATAAGTGGAATTGGCTTAGGAGCAGAAAGTGGTTATTATTATAAAGGAAGAAATAATAATAATTATGAAACTTTAATGGAAATAAAAGATTGGAGTTGGAAAGAAAAAGTCATTAAATTATTTTCAAGTTTTATAGAAAAAACTGAAGGTTCAATTATAATAGAAAAAGATTCTTCTATTATTTGGAATTATAAAAATTGTGATGCTTATTTTGGTCATTTACAAGCTAATGAATTATTAACACATTTAAATAATATTTTTGAAGGAAAAAAATTAGATATTATTAATGGAAATGATTATGTTGAAGTTAAACCCAAAAATTTAAATAAAGGATTTTTTATTAGTCAAATTTTAAAAAAGGAATTTTCACAAGAAAGAAATATTGATATGATTTTTACTTTAGGAGATGATATTGATTGTGAAGATATGTTTAAATATTTAAATTGTATTGAAATTCAATTTGATAAAATTGGAAAAAGAATGGAATTGTTTGGAGTTACAATAGGAAAAAAACCTTCAAATGCTAAATTTTTTTTAAATGAAGTAAATGAATTATTTTTTTATTTTGATTCATTTGAACATTAAATGTGAAATAGCTTTAATTTCTATAAATTATTATTATACTTCTTTTATGATATATATATTCAAATTATTTTAATAATATTATATACATTTATCTATTTGTTTAAATTATAATTTAAATAAACAAATTATTTTATTTTATTTAATACAACGGCAAAGACAATTGAACTCATTAAAAAATAATAAAAATATTTTGAATGAAGTTTGAATAATTTATTTATTATATTTTTTTTCTTATTCAAATTATTGATAAATATACTATTTTCTTCAACCATTTCTTTAATTATTTCCTCTTTAATTTTATCTTCTTTAATTATTTCGTTTTTAATTTCTTTTCTAATTATAAAGTCTTTTTCCGAATGAGTTCCAATGTCTTTTTCGTTTTCTTCAAGGTTATTAATTAAATTATAATTATCAATTAACAAAATTTTTTTTCCATATAATTTATAATTTAAAGATACAAATTCATTTCTAGCTTCATTTACATTTTTAATTTCTTTTTCACAAGGAAATGAAATTAATAAAAATTTATTTTTTTCATTCTCATCTATATTGATTTGTTCTCTAAATATTTTGATTTTTTTTGATTCATTTTTTTTTAAAATAATAATTGAATTATCTACTGTGAATTTTTTAAATGAATTTATATATAATTTCACAATGATACTGTTACTTGAAGAAATATTTTTTACATTTATTTCTCCAATATATTTTTTAATGTTTTTATTATAATCAAAATTAATACCTAAATATTGTTCTTTACATTCAATTAATTCTTCCATTTATAATGTAGAATAAAATATAATAAACTTATTTCATAAAAAAAAAAAAGTTAAAAAAAAAATGTTGTAACAAAAATTAATTTGAATAGAACCAAAAAAAATAATAAAAAAATAATAAAAAATTATTAAAAGATTAACTGAATTAAATAAAATTAAAGATGATATTTTTGAATACTTTTAAAGAATTATTTTAAAATTTTCCAATAAAGAATAAATTCATTTTATCATAAAAATTATTTGAACAAACTTGAGGATTCATTCAATAAGGACTTCCTTTTTTACTTAATATAAATTATTTTTTTCTGTTAATTGAACTCCAACATTATTATCATCTTCTCTATTTAACTATATTAACTCATTTAAAAAGAATAATAATATAATTCTTAGAAGATTACAAAATGGAAGTTAAAGAAAGGGAAAAACAATAAAAAAGTAAAATTTAATAAATAAATTATGTATTTTTTAAAATGTTTTTCCAATTTTTATATAAAAGAATAATTATTTAATATAAAGCTTTAAATTTGAAAATAAATATTAAAATTAAAATGGAAAAATCAAACAAAAAAGAAAATAAATCAATATTAAATTCATTAAAAAAATCAAAAAATAAAACAACCTCAAATTCAAACAATTATTTTTTAAGAAATAAAAGAGAAAGAGAAAATATTAATGAAAAAAAAGAAAGAACGATAAGTCCATTTAAATTAATACCAAATAAAGCTCAATCAAAATCAAAAAAGAATTGGTCTTTTAATGAACCAATTAAAAAAAGAAAAATTATTAAAAATTTATCAAAAAGTTTTATATCTGAAAAAAATCCAAAATTAAAAGACAAAAAAGAAAAAAAAAATTTATTTCTTCCAAATGAATTTATAATTTCAACTCAATCTTATAAAAATATTAAAGAAATTGAAGATTCTATTAAACTTTTTGATGTTAATCCAATAATAATTAATAAATATTTAAATGAATTATATGAAGAAAAAAATATTTTAAAATTCGAAGAAAAATTCAATAAATATTTTTATGTTCTAGAATTTAATGATAAAAAAAATTTATTGAATAAAATAAAAAATCAAAAAGAATATGAAATAATTATATCAAATATTAATGATAAACAACATTCTGAATTAATTATAGATATTTTTAAAGATTTATATAAAATTGCAACAGATCCCAAAATAAAAAATGTATATAAGGAATTTGAAATTTATTATAATAATTTAAGAATAAAAAAAGAAAATTTAAATTTTAGATTTCCTATTATTTATGGAGGAAAAGAATTAAAATATACTTATTTAATATATTGTATTTTTTCAAATTTATTATATCAACCAAAATTATTTCAAAAGAAAATAGAAATGATTAAAATTTTTTTTGAGGATTATGAGGAATTTTTGAATATTTTTGAAAAATCAAATAATTTTAACAAAAAAAAATTAATTTCTTTTATTTATTATTATTTTTTAGTGATTTCTTTAACTTTTTATATGTTTGATTATGAAAATACTAATGATTTAATTTCTTATTCAAAAATTTTATATGAATCATCAAAAACAAAATTTGAGTTATTAACAAAATATAATAGGAAATTATTCCGACTTGATTATTCAGAAATAATGACTTTAGATGATTTTAAAAAAGAA
>JAJJLU010004483.1:0-12618 GCA_023807065.1 Isotricha intestinalis | reverse complement strand
ATTTTCTCATGAGATATATTATTAACTTCAGTATTTGAAATAATATTTGAAGTAATATTTTCAGTAATTAAAGGTTTCCTCCATGAATATTGACTAAATCTTAAAGCATTATTTTTTCTTTTATTATATTGATTATTATAATCATCTAATTTTAAATTTGATTTTGATTTATTAACACTTAAATTTTTATTTCTTCTATTTATATTTTTTATTATTTTACTATTATTATTACTTGAATTATTACTATTTATACTTTTATTAATTATATTTTCTTCTTTTTTTGGAGAATTAATTGTTTTTCTTTCTTCTAATTTTTTATTTGGAATATAACCACTTCCAATAAATATTCTTGGTTCATTTTTTCTTATTGAATTATAATTAGGATGATACCATCCTATTGATGGTACTTGAGGTAAACTTGTTTTCTTTTTTAAATTTATTTTTTTTTTATCATATTTTTCTTCATCATCTTTTACTTTAACTAACTTTAATTTTTCTTTATATTCTTTTCTTCTTTTTTCTTCTAATTCAGATTCTTTTTGTAATAATCTTAAAAAATGTTTATAATTTACTAAATCAAAACTTCCTGATTGAATGTTATGAATATAACTTGATGAAGGATTTTCATTATATAAATTTATATCTCTTGTTCTTTTTTTACCTGAATGTAATTCATTATAAAAATTATTGAAACTTTTATCTCCAAATATTTGATTTAATTCTCCTGAATATTTTGAAAAGGAATATTGCTTTTCCATTCCTTGAAACATTTTTATATTTTCTCTTCTATCTTCTTTATATAATTTTTCTTCCAACATATTAAATTTTTATTGTTTTTTTATAATAATTTAATTATGAAATAATATATTATGAAAATTAAGAATATAAAGAATAGGAAAAGTAAAATGAAATTTTTTTAAATTATAAAAAAAAAATAAATTTATTTCTTCATATTAAAGATCTTTTGTTTATGAAATATTAAATGAAAATATAATAATAATACATTTAAAAAAATATTAAATATTTGACCAAGATCTACATTGTTCTAAACGCTTTGTTCTATTAACTTTTGTCTTTAAATAATTATGAAGTTGATCTTCGAGTTTTTGAACTTTATTTATTAAGCAATTATTTTCTGATTCAAGAGTAGAAATCATCATTTCAGCATTACTTGATTTTTCTCTTAATAAATTTTTCCTTATATTTATACTACTATTATTATGACTATTATGAATATTAATATTATTATTAATATTTATATTATTATTATTATTATTTAATAATAATTGTGTATTTATTTTTGGAATATCTTCTTTTTTATATAAAGTATTTATTTTATTTACTGAATTTATTAATGTTATTGAAAAATGAGAAATAAAAAATGGATTTATTAATTTTTTACTACTTATATAACTTCTTAATTTAAATAATTCTCTATTTAAATTTTCATTTCTTCTTAATAAATTTGCATAATCTAAATCAGAATTTTCAAATTTATTTAATAATAATTGATATTCATTTTTTAAATTTAAATTTTCTTTTTTTAATTCAGATATTTCTTCACAAAAATCATTTAATTTATTTTTACTATTAAACAATTTAAATTTTTTTTCTGTGGTTATTTTATAATTTTCATATTCTTTATTAATTAAATTTAATTGTTGAGTTAAAAAATCAATTTTTTCTAAATATTCATTATTATCATTTTTACATTTAACATCATTATAAAAATAATTATTTGAATTAATAACATTTTTCAAATATTCATTTTCTTCTTTTAACTCTTTAATACTTTTCTCATATTCTTCAATTTGAATAACAAATTTACTGAATTTTTCCATAATTTTTAAATAATCATTTTGAGTAACATCTGAAAAATTATTATAAAAAGGATTTTTTGTTTCACTGAAATTACAATGAGTATTAGAAATTTTATGTGAAAATTTTAAATTATCATTATTTCTAGTAATAACACTATCAGATGATTCTACTCTTATTGGTCTTTTAAATATACTACATGAATTATGCTTTTTTATTATTGTATCTCTTAAACTTATTTTTGAATTATTATATAATATTTGATTATTTATTTCTGTTTTATTAAATGTATTTAAAAAACTTGAATTTCTGTTTTGATTAATTGATCTTTTAATTTCAAATTTTCTTTTTGATAAAATTAAATTATTGTTTCTTAGAAATCTATTTGTTGAATTTGATCTTTGGAAATTCTGCTTTCTATATGAAGAATCAGTTTCTAATGAGGTGTTTAATACATTATTTTCATTTTTTTTTAAATAATTTTGTAAAAATTTGTTTTTCATATAAGATTTATTTGAATTAGGTCGAAAAAAATTCATTTTTTTTATCTGTAAAAATTTAATTAATTTAAATTAAAAATAATTAACCCATTGAAAAATTAATAAAATTCTCCCTAAAAAAACAATTATAAAAACAACCCTTTTAAAACCTTAAAAAATTAAAAAAAAAATAAAAAATATAAAACCAATTTTAAATAAAACTCATCTTAAATATTAGTCTTTTATAAATAAACCATATATCCTATACCTTTTTAATTTACTTTTTATTCCTATTTAAAACAACAGCTTGTGCAGCAGCTAACCTAGCAATAGGAATTCTGAAAGGAGAACAAGATACATAATCCATTCCAATAGAATCAGCATATTGAATACTTTTAGGATCTCCACCATGTTCACCACAAATACCACATCTGAGATTTTTTCTAACAGCTTTTCCTTTAGTGATGGCATTTTCAATTAATTTTCCAACACCTCTGCTATCTAAAACAGCGAATGGATCAGCATCAATAATTCCACTCTTTCTATAGACATCATGATAACTGAAATCATCTCTTGAAATACCAAAAGTAGTTTGTGTTAAATCATTTGTACCAAATGAGAAGAAATGAGCATATTCTGCTAATTGATCTGCAACAAGTGATGCTCTTGGTAATTCAATCATTGTTCCAAATTGATATGGAATTTGTAAATTATTTGCTTCTTCTAATTTAGCTTTTTCTTTATCAATTATATCCTTTAATACTTGTAATTCTCTCTTTGTTATTGCGAGAGGAATCATAATTTTAGGATATACTTTAACTCCTTTTTTAGCAACATTCATTGCTGCTGTTAAAATTGCTTTTGCTTGCATTTCTGTAATTTCTGGACGAGAAATTCCAAGTCTGCATCCTCTGTTTCCAAGCATTGGATTTGATTCTTTTAATGCTGAGGCTCTTTCTTTAATTTGTTCTGGTTTTACTCCAATGTCTTTTGCTAAAACTGCCATGTCTTCTTCGGTTTTTGGTAAGAATTCATGAAGAGGTGGATCAAGAAGACGAATTGTTACTGGGTAACCATCCATGATTGTGAATAAGTCTTCAAAATCTTTTGTTTGATATGGTAAAAGTTCATCAAGTGCTTTTCTCTTTTCTTCATCTGTTTCAGCGACTATCATTTTTCTCATTGAAATAATTTTCTTTGGATCGAAGAACATATGTTCTGTTCTTACTAAACCAATACCTTCAGCTCCGAAATCTCTTGCTTGTTGAGCATCTTTTGGTGTTTCGGCATTAGCTTCTACTTCCATTCTTCTAGTTTGATCAGCCCATTTCATAATAACTTCGAAATCACCAGAAATACCTGGTTCAATGGTATCTACTTTACCTTTGTAAACTTCACCAGTATCTCCAGAAATTGAAATCCAATCTCCTTCTTTAAGTTCATATTTATCTCCGAATTTGACAGTTTTTTTATCAAAGTCAATAACCATATCACCAGCACCAGTAATACAAGGAGCACCCATACCTCTGGCAACAACAGCAGCATGACTAGTCATACCTCCTCTAGCAGTAACTACACCTTTAGCAACATGCATACCAGTAATATCATCAGGACTAGTTTCTTCTCTTAATAGAATGACAGGACCATCTTTACTTTTAACACCAGCGTCATGAGCATTGAATACAATAGTACCACAAGCAGCACCTGGAGAAGCAGGAAGACCTCTTATCATAGTTTCTTTTGTGGCTTTTGGATCTATTTGAGGATGAAGTAATTGATTAATTGATTTTGCATCTACTAATGTAAGTGCTTTGTCTTTATCAATAATTCCTTCTTTAACTAAATCAACTGCAATTTTAACAGCTGCTTTAGCAGTTCTTTTACCACTTCTTTGTTGAAGAAGATATAATTTACCATCTTGAATAGTAAATTCAATATCTTGCATATCTTTATAATGTTTTTCTAATTTTTCTCTGATTTCATTTAATTGTTTATACATTTCAGGCATTGCTTCTTCCATAGCAGGTAAATCACTATGTTGAGCTTTTTTACCTTCAATAGAAATTTGTTGTGGTGTTCTAATACCAGCAACGACGTCTTCACCTTGAGCATTGATTAAATATTCTCCATAGAAAATCTTATCTCCAGTAGCAGGATTTCTAGTGAAAGCAACACCAGTTGCTGAAGTATCACCCATATTACCAAAGACCATAGAAACAATATTAACAGCTGTACCCCAATTATGTGGAATATCATTTAAGTTTCTATATGTTATTGCTCTGTCATTATTCCATGAACCAAAAACACCATGAACAGCAGCTTTAAGTTGTTCTTTAACATCTTGGATAAAATCTTTTCCTACTGTATCTTTAACCATTTTCTTATATTCAGTAACGACTTCCTTTAACATATCAGCAGTAAGATCTTTATCTAATTTAATATTATTTTTAGCTTTAATTCCACTTAGAACTTTCTCGAAATTTGAATGTGGAACTCCCATACAAATATCAGCGAACATTTGAAGGAATCTTCTATAAGAATCATAAGCAAATCTTTCATTTCCACTTTTCTTAGCAAGACCTTCAACAGTTTGATCATTAAGTCCAAGATTAAGAATAGTATCCATCATACCAGGCATTGAAACTCTGGCTCCAGATCTACAAGAGACAAGAAGTGGGTCATTGACATCACCGAATTTTTTATTATTATACTTCTCAATTTTTTCCATGGCTTTAAAGACTTGATCCCAAAGGTCATCAGGATATTTGTGATCATGGTCATAATAGTAGTTACATACTTCTGTAGTAATAGTGAAACCAGGTGGAACTGGAATACCAATTGAAGTCATTTCTGCAAGTCCTACTCCTTTTCCTCCAAGAAGGTTCCTCATTGTTGGATCTCCTTCTACTTCTCCGTTACCATATGAGTATACCCATTTGTGACCTGGTGCATATTCCTTTGGCTTTGCGTCTTCCTTTGAAACTTCATCAATTTTGTTTAACATGGCTCCTATCATTTTTTAATTTTATATTTTTAATTTTTCATTCAGGATTTTATATTTTTTATCAAGGGTTTTTTAGTCTTTTTTTATATTTTTTTTTAATTTTTTTTAGAGTGGTGTATATTTTTTTTTTTGTATGTGAAGCGATTTAAGGTATTTGAAATTTGGAATTGTTATTTTTTATAAAGGAAGGAATTTATGTTTATTTTGGATTTTTTTGTGTTTTGAGTATTTTTATGTTTTTTTTTGGTTTCTTTGATATGAAAATTTATTTTTTACAACATATTTGGGAATAGGATTAAAATTTGTTTTTTTATTGTTTGTTTATTATTTTATATTTTAGATTATTAAGATTGTGAAAATTTAATATTTAAAATTTAATAAGATTTAAAAAGATTTTTAGTTCTTTTGTTTTGAAGTTTTTTTGGGTTTGGGTTATTTTCTTCATGAATTTTGGAATTCATTAAATTAATAATTTTTATTTTTTAATTATTTATTAAATTCTAAATAATCTAAAATGGAAAATATATTTTAATTTCTTTTTAAGAAAATTATTAAAAAATAATCATGGATTCAATTGAAATTATTTCAATTAAACTTCATTTATTCAATATTAATGATATTACTTATTTCAATTTGAATCTTTAATTAGAAAGTAATAAAAAATATTTTAAAAATAAACTCAAAGTTTATGAAAAGTTAATTAATATTAAATAAAATATTAAATTATAATAAATTTTTTAAATAGAATTTATTAAAATACATTCTGATAACAAATTCATTTACAAATAATATCTTAATATTTAAGAATTATTTTTTTTTTTCTTTCAATATTTTTTATAGGAAAAAAAAATTTTAATTCTTTATAACTTTTTTTAGTTAATTTTTTATGTATTTTTTATCAAAAAAAAAAAGAAAAAAAAAGGGGTGTAAAGTATTTCAAGCAATTTAATTATTTTATATTTGAATTGAAAAAAAGAAAATTTAAAATATATTAAATAAAAAATCTAAAAGTGTTTTATTATATTCATCTATTTTAAAATGTCTAAAAATGAAGAAAAACAATTATTAGGAAATAAACAAAAATTAGACTTAAAAGAAGAAAAGAAAGAACAAATTTTAAAAATATGTAATTTATGTAAGATGGAAAAAAGTGATATAATAAAATGTAAAAAGTGCAATAAATATTTTTGTTATACTTGCTTAAAATTAAAGATTGATAATCAAGAAAAATACGAAATTTTAATTTCAAAACAGGAAAACAAAACTAATTGGATTTGCTTTGATTGTACTTTAGAAAAATGTATTTTCTGTGAACAAAATTCTAATTTAATAAATTATAAAAATACAATTGAAAAATTATCATACTCTGAAGAAGAAAAAAATAGGTTAAAAGATAAAGATGAAAAATTAAAAAAAATAATTATTAATAATAAAGAACAAATATTTATATGTAATTCTTGTGTTGAAAATAATAATTTAGTAAAACAATTTTTAAATAATAAACCATTTGAATCTTTATTTAAAGAAAATAAAAAAATTGAAGAAGAAAATCAAACTAAAGAAAATATATTTAATATCTTAGATAAACAAATAGAAAATGTACAAAGCAAAAAAATTAATCAAAATAATAATTTAACAAATATAAAAAATGAAAATTTAAATTCAAAAGATTTAAATAAAAATTATACTATTCATTATCCAATAATAAATAACATAAATAAAGGAATTTCACTCCCTCTTAATTTACCGAAAAATAATTTAAATTTAAATGATAATAATTTAAATAATCAAAATAATTTAAATTTTTTACCAAATCAAATTCCAGAAATATTAAATAATAAAAAAAATGACAATGAAAGTACTAATAAAGACAATAATAATAATGTAAATAATATTAATAATATAGATATTAATAAAGAAGAAGATGATACAAAAGAAGAAAATTTAGTTTCTTTAAGTTCAATTAAAAATTACATGATGTCAATAATAGATGATTTAAAAAACCAAATAAATATAATTCAATATAATAATCAAATTCAAAAATATTCCATAGGATATATTATGGAATATATAAAATTATTTATGGAACAAATAAATAATCAAAATTTCATTCAACCAAAAAATAATATTTTTCCTAATCAACTTCCTAATAATAATATATATAATATGAATTTACCAATAATGAATCCTCATTTAATAAATAATAATAATATTAAACAAATAAATATTCCAATTATTCCTTTTCCTTATCCTTCTAATATTCCTCCAAATATAATCAATTTAAATCAAAATAAAGAAGAAAAAGAAAATAATTTTAATGTAATGTATCCTCAAAATAAAGATAATAAAGAACAAAATTTAAATAATTTAAATATGATGTTTCCTCAAAATAATAATTTACCTTTAGATTTAAAACCAATATTACAAGTGAATAATCAATATGTAAATAATCAAAATTTAAATAATTCAATGTTAAATCCTTCAATAATGGATAATAATTTATTTAGACAATTAAATAATCAGAATTTAAATCCACAACCAATTTTATTTAATAATGAATCACTTCCTAATTCAAATAATATTAATCCTTTACCTAATATTGGAAATTTAAATACTATTGTTCAAAATAATCCTTTAATGTTTCAAATGGTTTTTAATCAAAATAATTTAAATGATAATAATATGAATAATATTAATAATATAAATAATCAATTAAAAAAAGAACTTTAAATTGAATATTTATTTTTTTATATAAAATAAAAATCAGATATGTTAAATAAAAGAAAATATTAATTAAATAAAAATAAAAAAAAAATTTAATTTTTTAACTGAACTTAAAAATAATAAATGTCAGAAGATAAAGATGAAAATCTTTATATGGAAATCCCTTTAAATGATGATGGAGAAGGAGAAATAAATAATTCATTGATAAATGAAGATAAAAATAATAAAGAAAAAAATGAAGAATCTGAAAAAAATGAAGAAAAAGAAAATTTAGAAGAAAAAGAAAATAATGAATTTGAAGGTGAAAAATTAGAAGGAAATGAAAATAATGAAATTGAAAAAGTAATTGAAGAAGAAAAAGAAAAAAATGAATTAGAAAAAGAAGAAGAAAATAATAATGAAGAAAAAGAAGAAAATAATAATGAAGAAAAAGAAGAAAAATTAAATGAAGATAAAAATGAAACAATCAAAGAAGAAAATAATGAGTCAGAAGAAAATAATTTTAATAACAATGAAGACATTCTAAATGTTACGATTAAAGAAAAAGAAAATAATAATGAAAATATAAATAATACAATAAATGAAACTAAAGAAGAAAGTACATTTATAAAAGAAAAGAAAAAAATAGAAACAGAAGAAGAAAGAATTAAAAGAATAAATGAATTAGAAAAAAAAATTAAAGAAGAAGAAGAAGAAGAAAAAAGAGAAAAAATTGAAAAAGAAAAAGAAAATAAAATAAAAGAAGAAAAAGAACAATTTAAAAAAAATTTAGAAATATATGATAAATTATCTAAAAATTTAAAATTTACTTGTTCACAGATTGAAGAAGCTTTAGATTCTATATATAAAAAAAATAAAAAAAAACCAAAAAAACAAAATTCCAAAAATAAAAAAGATAATGGTTATGAAGAAGTAAAATTATATAAAGATAAAGTAAATGAAATAAGAAAAAATTTAGATATCATATTAAATCTTAATAACATTAATGAACTTGAAAGTTCTGAATTTTATAAGAAACAAATTTTAGAAAAATTAGAAAAAGAAAATAGTTCTTTAAATGAAGAAAAAAATAATCAATTAAATATAAATGAAAAAAAAAATAAAATTAATGAACAAAGATATAAAGTAATAGATTTAAATAGTAAAATTTCTAATATTAAAGAACAAATAAAAATAAAAAAAGGATATTTAGAAATTACTCAAACTAAAATAAAAAGACAAATGAAATCAATAGATAAAATAGAAAATAAATGTCAAATTATAAATGATAATATTAATTATCAAAAAAAAAAAGAAAAAGAAAAAGATAATTTTGAAGAATTATATGATGAAGAAAAATATTTAAATGATGATGATTTAATTGATTATAATACATTAAAAAAAGATTATAAATCAAAAAAAAAAAAATTCAAAACATCAGAAGAAATTTATATTAATATAATTAAAAATCAAAAAGAAGAAAAAGATAAATTAGAATCAGAAATTAATTTATTATCAACAGAAATACTTAAATTTGATAAAAATATAAAATTTAAAAATAAAGAATTAGAAAAAATAAAAAATAAAAAAATTCTTGAAATTAAAAGTTCATTATCTGGTAAAAATCTTTATGAAATAAATGATTCTAATTTGAAAAATATTAAAACTGAAGTTACTGTAAATAAATATATTCCCTTTAATTCAAATAATAAATCTGGTGATTCACCTTTTTATATTAAACCACAATTGTTTAAAAAAAAAAATATTATTCGAAATAATAAATCAGTTAATCATTTTACTACTTTTAGAGAAATTGAAAGTTTAAAAAATAGTATAAATGAAAGTTTAAAAAAAGATAGTTTAAATGATAAATATATCAATTCGTTTTTAAAAAGTAATAAAAAAATAAATGGTTCAAATGAGAGATATTTAAATAAATTACAAAATTATTGAAGTTAATTATGTTATCTTAATACATATATTATATTAATTTATTATTTTCTGAGGTTAAATTTTTAAAAAAAACAATTAAAATAAAAAATATATAATTAATAAAATTTTTCTCTGAATATTAAAATTCTATAATTCTCATTTTAAATATGTTCATATCAATTTTAATTTATTAAAGATTTAATTTATAAAATTAAATATGAGTTAATTATTTACTTTTTAATAATTATTTTTAAGGAATTTAAATGATAATAATATAATTAAATATCAAAAAAATATAATTTTATTAATTTTATTAAATTTATTTTAATTTATAATTTTTTATTATTTTTTAAAAAG
Source organism: Isotricha intestinalis (assembly GCA_023807065.1). Lineage (NCBI taxonomy): Eukaryota > Ciliophora > Litostomatea > Vestibuliferida > Isotrichidae > Isotricha > Isotricha intestinalis. The sequence continues at coordinate 2,325 of JAJJLU010004483.1, read as the reverse complement.
GATGTTAAAAGAGAAATATCAATTAAATCTTCATCTCTAATATCATTATTATTATCTTTTATATATAATAAAATATCATTTATATTTTTTAAAGTGATATCTCTTAATTTACAATTACTATTATAAGACATTAATATTGCTTTTATAAAAGAAATACATTCATGTATATAATTTCCTTTAGATAATATTGGATAAATAACTAATAAAATATCTTCAATTACATTAACATCTAAATTTTTTATTTCTTTTAAATTAATATTTGAAATATAATTAATAATTAATGATTCATTTCCAGAATAAATAATATTATTTAATTTATTATCATTAATATCATAAGGTTTATTATTTACTCTTGATTTTAAAATATTACTTTCTAAATTTGAAACTTTTTCATTTAATAAATTGATTTGTTCTGAAGAAGACTTTTGAAGATTAGAAATTATATCAATTAAATATATTTGCTTATCAGACATTTCTTTCATTTGAGAAATAAGAGTTGCAATTTTATTATCATATTCTGGAATTTTATTATTTAAAATTTGATTATTTTTAACATTCTTTTTTTTATTATTTATTATATTTTTCTTTTTAAAAGAATCATCATCATTTGAATTGTTAATTGTATATTTATTTTTAATTTCATTTTCTTTTGATGAAAAAATTTTTTGAGTTTTATTATTAATATCATTATCTTTTTTTATAAAAATATCATTTTGTTTATTTTCAGTTTCTAAATGTGATTTATCTAAAGAACTTTTTTTTCTTATTTTTTTAACTCCTAATAATTGTAAAATATTATAACTTTCTTCTTCAATTTTTTCATTCTTTGAATCTTCAATTGCTTCCATGAAATTAATAATTTGTTCTTTTAAAGAAGAAATACCTTTTTCACAATAAGTTAAAAGATTTTTTATAATTTCTAAAGCAATAATTTTATTTTCATCATTTTCATCATTTAAAAAATCTAAAATTTTATATAAAGCAACAGCAGCATATTGTTCAAAGTTATTTTTTGAAATTAAAATTAATTCATTTAAACAATTTAATAATTCATATTTTTTTAAAAAATTATTATTTTCTAATAAATCAGATAAATTTTCCCATATTATTTTTTGTAAATCAATATCATTATTATTATTATTTAAATTTATAAATTTAATTAAAGATAAAAAACATTGAATTCCAATTTCTTGATTATTAATATTTGATTGATTGAAATTATAAATACAAAATCCATTTAATAATTTAAAAATTTCAGAATTTTCTCTTTTTTCATGAAGACTTTTAATAATATTTAAAAAAGCATTTTTAATTTCTTCAATATTTTCATCTGAAATATTTTCTTGTAAATAAGTTAAAATTTCAGATAAAAAAATTCTTATTTCTTCATCATTTAATGAATTAAATATTAAATCTAAATAATTAAAGTTATTGTTTTGATTAAATATAATGTAAATAGCAAGATTTTGAATTATTATTTTTATTACTTGTGGATTTTTAATGTTTGATTGAATTAATTGGGAAATATTTAATGATTGTTCTTTTATATTATTAGGATTTGGAATTTTTAAAGATGAAGTGATATTAAATAAAATATTATTTAAATCATTAACTTCTTGATCTTCTATTTTTATTTCATTAGACATTATATCTTTTTAAATTAAAATATTAATAAAATCTTTTGATTATATTTGAATTTCCTATATTAAAGTATATTTGTTTAAAAAATTTAAAAAATATTTTAAATAATATAATATATATGTTAAAAACTAATAAAAATATATAAAATAAAATTTAAACTTCTCCCAACAAAGAGCTTTTAGTAATAACAAATTTACAAACAGGACAATTTCCATGTTGTAAAATCCAAATTTCAATACAATTAATATGAAACACATGAGCACAAGGTAAAGTAGTTACAGTATCACCTTCTTGAAAATCTTCATAACAAATAATACATTTAAATTCAATATTATCATTATTATATTTTTTACCTAAGGTAGTTATTGGTAAATAATCTAATATTTTTTTAGGTTCAATTTTATCTTCGTCTTTATTTTCTTTTTTATTATTTATATTTTGAATAGATAATATTACTTTTGCTGTTAAATCTGCAAAACATTCTGGTATTAAAAACACACATCCTATTAAATCGACTGTTACTTCAAATATTCCTTCTTTATTATCTTTTAAATAGTTTTTTATTTTTTGAGGAAATGATATTTTCTTCTTTTTTAAACCTAATATTTTCCTTTCATAAGCTTCTTTTTCTTGTTCTTCGTATTTTATTTGATTTGCTTCTTCTTCTAAATCATAAAATTCATT
>JAJJLU010004482.1:0-12627 GCA_023807065.1 Isotricha intestinalis | reverse complement strand
TAATATAATATTATTAATTAATTATAGTATCTAAGATAATATTATTAATTAATTATAGAGAGTAATATAATATTATTAATTAATTATAGAGAGTAATATAATATTATTAATATTATAGATAGTAATATAATATCTTTTTTATTTTTGATAGTTAATTATTTTTAATCATTTAAAAGTGTGTATTTATTGTTTTATTTTAGAATGTAATTTTTATTTTATCTTTTTGAATGTAATATTATTAATTATATTATAGAATGTAAAATGAATTTAAATTAGGATATATAATAATATTAATTTTAGATTGTATTTAATTAATTAATATCTTAGTGTGTATTTAATATTTTAACTTAGCCTGTATTATTATTAATCAGAGAATGTTTTATAAATTATAATTTTAGTGTGTAATTAATTGAAAATAATATAAAGGGAGTAATTAAATAAATTAATAATTAGAAAGTAATATATTATTAATATGATAGAAAGGAGTATATCATTTATATATTTTTAGGATAATACAAAAGAAGCACATGAATTAGGAAAATCAAAAACAATTAATAAAAATATTAATTGTATTATAATTTAAACCTTAATAATAAATAAAAAATTTTTAAATTAATAAAAACAATATTTTTTTGATAAACAATCCAATTCATAGAATAAGATGAATTTATTATAAAAATAAATATAAAAACAAAAAATAAATGTATCCCTAATCCCAGAAAAAAAGTAGTTCCCTTCAATCACAAAATTTAGATACATCAGGAAATAAAAAATAAAATTCAATATCTTCAATTCATAATTTTAAGTTTAAATCAAAGTCAATGTCAAGATAATTCAAATAAAGTAATCAATATTAAGACAATAATTATTTTTTATTAACACTCTTAGAAAATGAATAACATTACCTTTAATACTCAATTAAATATTACCACTTATATAAAATTAAATAAAAAAATGATGTAATAAAATAGCAGAAGATTCTTTTTATTCAATAAGTGTTGTTTCTGCTGTTTATACAAGTTTATGTTTTTAAGAAACTAAATGTCAAAAAAGAAGAAGAGAGGAAATATCAAAGGTTTATTTGATGAAATAATGAATAAAAAAAATTTAAACGAAAAAGAAGCATTAATAATATTTCATCAATTAATAGATGAAATGAAATATATGCATAATATAAATATATGTCATAAAACCATAAAATATATAACCAAATAAAATTAATAGATTATGGATTTAGTTTTTGTTATAAGAATACTAATATTAAAATAAATGATGATTATGGAACATCATCATATGCTTCTCCAGAAATGCATAAAGGAGAAAAGTATAATCCTGAATTACCTGATGTTTGGATATTATGAATTATGAATACGTTCAAAAAAAGTATATTCTTCAAAATTATTAAATATATGTGTTTTATAAATTTTTTTTAAATTTAATAGAGGAGAATATTTAAATAAAATAAGAAGAATTATATATATACAAATGATGAAACAAAATTATTTTAAATCAATGTTTATATATATCAGAAAGTGAAATTGTTTTTAAAATAGATTAGGAGGAACAAAATTATAAAAATAATTATAGTAAATTATTTAACAGATAATACAAAAAAAATAATAGATTTTTTCAAAGAAATATAAATAATGGAAATTTTAATAATTTAATAATTCCATTTAGGACAAACAAATCATTTTAATTGCAATAACACATGAATAAATTCAATGATCCTGAAAATATTTTAAAAAGAAATATTCTTCCCCTACTTTCTCTTTTGTTCACTCCTTTTTAAACAATTAATTTAAGAATCATTATTAAATAGAAAAGATTAATTTACTTGAAATTATTCTGAAAATTTATTGGAATCTTCATTTCCAAGTTCTAATTGTTTTGGCATTGATGGGAGTAAAAATTATTTCAATATTTGTGTTTTAATATTTTAGTGTTAATGTTATGAAGATAAAGAAATTAATTGAAATATTTAAAATATTTTTTTTCTCTGTTTTTTTTGGTTGAAATTATCTTAAATTATTCATTTTTTTATTTTTTAATCAATTAAATAAAATTAAATAATTATTTTAGGATTAATAAATAATTTAATTTTAAGTTTTTTTTAAGATGAATTCCCAAAAACTTTTTGAAAAATTAAAAGAAGAAAGTAATAGAAATGAAAAAAATTTAGAAAAAAAAATTAAGAATGGTAATAATAATTTAAAAAATTCTCTTGTTAAGATTCAAAAAAATATGGAAAAAAATTCAATTTATTCAAATATTAATTACGATTGTTTTTCAAAAAAATTTGATTATAATAACAAAAATTACAATTATAATTATGATGATTATAAAACAAATGAAAAAATATTAAATGAAAAACCATTAACTATTAATGACATTGATAATTATAATTTAAATCAAAATAATGAAAAAGAAGTTATTAACTTAAAAAAAGATTTAATGGGAAAAAGTAATGAAAAAAAGGAGATTAATAAAAAAATAGAAGAAAATAAAAAGAAAAATAGTAATGAACTTAAAAAAGTAAATGAAAATAAAAATGAGGAAAAAAAAAATAATAGAATTAAAGAAGAAACTAAGATTATTGAGAAAAAAGATTTTAAAGAAATAAATAATGAAAATAAATTAAATGAAATAAATGAAAATTCCAAAGAAATAAGAAAAGAAAAAATATTAAATCAAATAAAAGAAGTGAATGAAGAAAAAAAATATGAAAATAAATTAAATGAAAACGAAGATAAAGAAGAAGATATGAGAATAAAAAAAATGAATGAAAGTAAAAATATTAAAATGAAATCTAATAGAAAAATAAAAGAACATGTTAAAGAAATTAGTGATAATCTAATAAACGATTCTGAAAATTCATTACAAAGGAAAAGTTTAGATAAAACTTTAAAAAATAAAAATACAGCTTATACATCAAATTCATTTAATAAATCACAATTTAATGAAAGTTCATTGAATAAAACAAATACATCAAATAATAAGTCTAAAACATTAAATTCTCCTAATAACTTAAATTTAAATCATAAATCAATAAAGTTACAAACTAATTTTCAAAAAAAAAATGATTTATATAAATCACCAGATTTACTCATTAAAAATAGAATATCAAAAATAAAAATTTCAAATAATAAAAATGTTACAAGTAGTACAAGTTTACAATCTAATTCAAAAAAAAGAAACGAAATGAATTCAAACAATTTAAACAGTGATAATAAAGTTTATAAAAATACAATAAGTCTTGAGAGTATTAATTCTAAACCTAAATCTCTTAGAAATAATAAAATTTATAATTTGACTGATGTTTATGAAAATAATGATAATATATTTAAAGAAAATATTCATCAGTCTTATAGAACAATGAAATATAATTCTTTAAAAAAAAACAATCAAAATTATTTTGTAAATAAAAACAATAATTTATTTTTACAAGATTCTTCAAAAAGAAAACTTTATGATAATAAAAAAACAAGAAATGAAACTGAAAATTCATTAAAGATTTTAAGTCCTTTTCTTCAACAAAATCAAAAAATTAGAACACAATTATATCAAAATGTAAATTTCAATAAACATTTTATTGAAGAAAAACCAATAAAAAACAGAAATTTCTCGCAAGAGCAAATATTATATAATCAAAATATGAATGATGAAAATTTTAAAGAAAAAATTAAAGAGAATAAAGGAATGAAACAAAATAAAAAAATGCAATCGGTAAATAAAGAGAAATATTCAAGTCTAAGTTCAGATAATTTAAGTGAAAAAGAAAAAGATTTAAAATTTCATGTAAAATTATCAAAAGTTCAAAAAGAATATATAGATTTAAAAGGCAAAATTGACTTATTGAAAAAAAAAAAAGATTATATTCAAAAACAAATAAAAGAAACAGAAGAAAATAATAAGAAAAATATTATTAAATTAAAAACACAAAAAATTAATTCAATAAATAATATATCAAACAAAGAAAACAACATTAATTCAGAGGAAGAATCAAAAAAAAAGAAAACTGCAAAAGAAATTTATGAAGATTATAAAGAAAAAGAAGAGGAAATTTTAAGAGAAGCAAGAAAACATAAAGATTATCCTGAGATTGATCCTAGAAATGATAAATTTGGAATGTTTGTGGATAACTTAATTAAAAATGCTTTTAATAGATATAAAAATAAAGATTGTATAAATTGCTGTGATTTATTATCGAAAGGTATTTCAACTGAAAAATGTCCTAGAAGACAACATTTATTTAAAAAAGAATTAGAATAAATTTTTCTTTTACATTTAAATTTATTTAATAATAAAAACAAAAAACATTTATTTTTATATTCTAAAAATATTGTTAAAATGAATTATAAATATAAAATTTTTAATTATTTTAATAAAAAATTTGATTAAGAAAATCAATCTTAACATTAATAACACATATGTACAAAATCCACATCAACATGACAAACTCCAGTACAATAATATAACAATATTAAAAATATTTACTATAATAACAAAAGAAGATATAAAAACTTTCCTTCAAATATCCATCATTAAATAATGATTTATGTAGGACTCAAAAATCACTTCAATAAAAAAAATCAAAATATTATAGTGAATTATCAGAATATAATGTCGTATTATATAAATTAAAGGCATCTAAAATTTCATTTTGATTTAAAATTTTAAAAAATAAAAATAACAAAAAATAATTGATTAAAAAAGCCAAATTGGTATTTTGACAAATATTTTAAAAGTATAATATGAATAAAAAATTATTTTATTATGAAAAATATAGAATAATTAAAAAAATAAAAATAGATATGAATTAAATTTTTATTAATTAATTCTAGGTTTTGATATTTTATTTTAATCAATTAAACTATTTTTACTATATATATAGAAAATTTTCTTGAATTAAATTTTGGTTATTTTTCATTTATATAAAAATTAAAAAAATCAAAACATATATATGATAAAATATAAATCATTTAAATAAATATATTTTCAAAATAAAAGATTGCATGCTTGCCCGAGCGGTCTAAGGGGAGTGACTTAAGATCATTTGTACGTACGTACTCGTGAGTTCAAATCTCACAGCATGCATAATTTTTTTTATATTTTAATTTTTATTTTTATTTTTTTTTTTATTTTTCTTTTGAAATTTTAAAGGTTCTTTTTTTGATTTTTTTTATTTGTTATTATTATTATTTTTTAAGGTTCTTTTTACCTTTTTTTTATTAAATAAATTAATCTTATATTGTTTTATTTTTTTTTGTTAACTATTTTTTTTTATTCCATTTTTTTTTTTATTTTTTTTTTTAATTTATTTCTTTTTTATAATTTTAAATATGAATTATTACGATGAAGATAAAGAAAATACATTCATTTTATTAGAACATATTAAAAAAAATAATTATTCATTTCTTACATTTAAATTAAATTTTTTCTTATTTTTTATCATTTTTTCAGAAAAATGGGGAAAAAAAATAATAGTAAAAAATATAAATTTATATAAATAATTTAGATACAGAACGTGAAATAAAAAAGCAAAAAAGAAAAGAAAGAACAAAACGTGCATTAAATTATTTTTTCACATCATCGGAACACAAATTTAATAAAAATTATGATGTTCCAAAATTACAAAATAAAAAACAAAGAATAATTGATGCTTTAAACAAAAAGCAAAAAACATCATCTAGGATGGAACTCTTAAATAATTTAAATAAAAAATTACATGAAAATAACCCAACAGTTTATCAAAATTTATATCAAATGTCATTAGAAACAACTTCAAATGAAAAATTATATGATTATCAAAATGACAATAATTTAATATCAAATAAAGAATTATCTCAAATAAAAAAATTAAACGAAATAAATAAAGATAATAGTAAAAAGCAATATATGAAAATATTAGAACAAGTAATAGAAAATTCAGATGTTATTTTAGAAGTTTTAGACGCAAGAGATCCTTTAAATACAAGAAGTAAAGAAATAGAATCTTCAATTTTAAGAAGAAAAGATGAAAAAAAAATAATATTTATTTTAAATAAAATAGATTTAATTCCACTTCAAAATGCTTTAGATTGGCAAAAATATTTACAAAGAGAATATGCAACAATATTATTTAAATCAAATACTCAAACTCAAAATTCAAATTTATCTCAATCAACATTATTTACAAAAAACATAAAAGAAAAAAAAGATTATGTAGAAAAAATATTAAAATCAAATAGAACAATAGGTTCAGAAGAATTATTAAATTTATTAAAAAATTATTGTAGAAGTGAAGGTAATTTAAAAACAAATATTAATGTTGGTGTTATTGGTTTTCCAAATGTTGGTAAAAGTTCTTTAATAAACTCCTTAACAAGAGGTAAAAATGTTAAAGTAAGTTCAAATCCAGGTTTTACAAAAGGAATTCAAGAAGTAATATTAGATAATAATATTAGATTATTAGATTGTCCTGGAGTTGTTTTAAATAAAAATGAAGATTATGTTTTAATTAATGTTATTAGAACTGAAGAAATAAAAGAACCTATTGAAGTTGTGAGGAAAATTATTGATAAAATGAATTTAGATTATTTAATTAATGTTTATAAATTAGATGTTGGGATTTTGAAAAATAAAGAAATTAGTTGTGAAAAATTTTTATATTTAATTGGAGAAAAAATGGGTAAATATAAAAAAGGTGGTATTGTTGATTTGGATAAATGTGCTAGATTAGTTATTAATGATTGGAATGATGGAAAATTAAAATATTTTACTGTTCCTCCTGGAATTAATAAAGAGGAATTTATTAAAGAATTACAAAAACAGGAAAAAGAAAAAAAAGAAAATATGGATTTGGATAAATAATTTTTTATTCTTTATTTGAAATATTTTACTTTTCCTATAGTTTATTATTTTATAAATCCCTAATAAATAGTATTTTTTAAATAATCTTATCAAAGCAAACTAGAAATCAGTGTTTTTTCAATGTTAAAAAATAAGATTAAAATTAAATAAAACAGTTATTATAAAATAACAAATAAAATCATTATAAATCATTAGAATTAAAAAGAAATAAAAATTATTAATGAAATTTAGCAATTTTTCTTCATATAATTAAAAAGATATAAATTCTAATAGAGAGATTTAAAAAATGAAAATAAATATCAAGAAAATATGAATGAACTAAAAAAATTTGTCAATTTTCGTAGTAAAATTGAGAAAGAAATTTGAAAATTAAAAATATCTAAAAAAAGAATAAGAAATAATTAGATTATCTGATTAATGATGATAAAGTCAATACAAAAGAAATAAAAGAAAATAAAATAGAAAAAAATTATGAAAATGAATTTAGTATAAATATTATTCTTTAATTTAAAGAAAAAATACCATGATTAAAAAGAATAATTAAAATTTAAAATATATGAATTTTAAAAATTATATCATTAAGATATACATTATTATATAAAATATATTTATGAAATTTAAAAAATTTTAATTAAAGGTTTTCAAAAAAATTTTATAATATTTCCCAAATATTTTATTATTTAATTATTAAAAAATTATGGAAGTAAATCTATTATTTGATAATGAAGATTCATTTATTTTTCCAAAAAAAGAATCATTATTTAATTCAATAAAAGAAGCAAATTCAACGATTCAAAAAGATTCAGATTTTACAATAGAAATAATAAATCCTGAATTTAAAGAAGAGATCAAGAAGAATACTACTATAGAAGATATACTAAATAATAAAGAAGAAAAAAGTATATCCATTAAAATAAAACCTTCTAATGAAACTCTTTTATCTATTAATTCTCTTTTAGAAAAAGGTGCTCAACAAGAAAAAAAATTTGCAGAATTAAAAAATAAAATAGAAAATTTATATTCAAGTATCCATTTAGATAAAAATAAAATTACAAAAAAATTAATGTCTTTATTAATTCCAGCAACTGATTATTATCATAAAATATTAAAGAGTATTTCTGATATTTATCTTTTATTAGATGAAACAAAAAAAGAGTTAAAAATTATTGAAAATAATCTTTTTCAATATAAAAACTGTAAACTAATCATTTTGTATTTTAAATTATATAGTTTTAGAATGATAGATTCTGTCACTTATTTATTTGAAAAAGGATGTTTATTTTCTTCAAATGAAAAAAACTTTTCTATATATATGGAATCTTATAATGATTTATTAAAATATGTAATTGCAAGTGCAAATAATGAAATAAAAGAATTGTTAATGGAAAAAGAAATTTATAAAAATCATATAAATGAATATGAAGAATTATTTAATTTAATAAATGAAATGTTTATATTTTTACCAATTATTAGATATTTTGATATGAAAACTCAAAAAATAGTTTTTACTAGTTTTGATGATCCTATAAATTTACCTGTTAATGAAGCAGAATTTGAAATTATTAGAGAAATTAATAATCAATTGCCTAAAAAAGATGGTTTGAAAGTAACTTTAAAAAATTTTATGGAAGATGTTAAAAAAAAACAATATAATGAAATGGCTTTTAAAATTGCACTTGAACTTTATAGTCATTATAAAATACTTTATATATCTTATATTTATTGTTCATTACTGTTTGATAAAAATATTCCTTAATCATTAAAATTAAAATTTTTATTTTTTTATCTTTAATTCATATTATATTATTATTTTAATGTGATTAAAAAAATATTTTATTTTGAAATAAAAAAAATTAAAAAAATTGAAAAATGATTTATCATTTTTTTAATAAACTTTAACTTTTCTTTCATAATGTCAATTTCTTTTTTCTTTTTATTGATAATCTAATCTAAAAAAATATCATTAATTTTAATTAAATCAAGGGTAAAGAATATTTGATAAATTATAACAATTTATAAATCTAATGATAAATTTTCTTTTATTAAATAAATGTTTTTGAAATTCTTTTTTTAATTATGAGATAAATTTATTTATACCATCAGGAATATAATACTTTTATCATCTATGAAAAAATTATCAATTTCTTTTCTTTAAAGAAATTTCTTTCATTTTGACAGAGAATTCTTTAAATCATTATTTTTTAATTGAATAACTCCATTAAAACTGTTCTCAAAATTGAAAAGTTGTTAGAAAAAATATGAATAATATTAACTGTAGATTGCAATTTTTTTAGAACAATTGTTTTTGTTGAAAAAATGATTGTGATAATTTATAGGAAAAAAAATTTATTTGAACAAATTTTTTGGCTTTTTTCATATTGATGAATTAATTTAATTATATCATATAAAATTAAAACAAACAATTATAAAAAAATTAAATATTAAAAATCAAATATTTATTAAATAAAATTTAAAAAAAATAAATCATTTCATAAATGAAAAGTACAGAAACATTGGAAGAGTATATAAAAGAGGGGAAAATAACATCAAAAACACTAGATCGTGTAAAAATAGCGAAATCTTATATAGAAAAGAAATATAACTTACGTAAAAAGGAATATGAATTAAAGAAAAAAGGTAAGAAAAATAGATTTTTTAAAAAGGAAAAAAAAATATATATAAAAAAATATAGATTGGGATTTAATAAAGGAAAAATTAAATGAATTAGATATTCCAGAAGAACAAAAAGAAGAATTACGTCAAAATTTTCTTCATCAAGAAGCAGAGCAAATGCGTCAAATGAGGAAAAAATTATCAATAAGAGAATTTGAGCCTTTATCAATAATAGGAAAAGGAGCTTTTGGAGAAGTAAGAGTATGTCGTCAAAAAGAAACAGGAGATATCGTAGCAATAAAAAAAATGAGAAAAAAAGATATGATAACAAAAAACCAATTAATGCATATTAGAACCGAAAAAGAAATTTTAACTGCTGATAATCCTTGGATTGTTAAATTAAAATATAGTTTCCAAGACGATTATTTCCTTTATTTAGTAATGGATTATTGTCCTGGAGGTGATTTAATGAATTTATTAATGAAGAAAGATATTTTAACCGAAGATGAAGCTAAATTTTATACTGCTGAAATGATATTAGCTGTTGATAGTGTTCATAAGTTAAATTGTATACATAGAGATTTAAAACCAGATAATATATTAATAGATAAAAGAGGACATATTCAATTAAGTGATTTTGGTTTATCTAAATTATCCGATAAAACTTTTTTCCCAATTTCAATAAAAGATAATTCAACAAATTATTCTATATTAAATAATAAGGATGAAATAACAAATCATGAACCAAGTAAAAGTTCAATTCCTTTAGAAAATAAAAAACCAAAAAAAAAAAATCGTTTAATGGCTTTTTCAACAGTAGGAACCCCAGATTATATAGCACCAGAAGTATTTGGAAATGATGGTTATGGTGAAGAAGTAGATTGGTGGAGCATAGGAGTAATGTTTTTTGAAATGGTTGTTGGTTATCCTCCTTTCTTCTCTGAAGAACCAAGTGATACTTGTAAAAAAATTGTAAAGTGGAAACAATATTTTCAAATTCCTGATGATGCTGATTTAAGTAATGAGGCCAAAAATTTAATTAAAAGAATGGTTTGTTCACGTGAATGTAGATTAGGAATTAATGGAGTTGATGAAATTAAAAAACATCCTTTTTTTAAAGGTATTGATTGGGACAATATTAGAAATGTTAAAGCTCCTTTTATTCCTGATATTGAAAATGATTGGGATAATAAATATTTTGATAAATTTAGTGAAGAAGAACCATTTTATCCTCCTGATGATAAAAAAAAGAAAAGAAAAGATGTTAATTATGCTGGATATACTTTTAATAGAGATAATGAAAATATGAAAGATGGATTTATTCAAGCTTTAGAAATTTTGGAAGTTGTTAAAAAAAATATTAAAGATAAAAAAGGAAATAATGATGATGATAATTATAAAGAAAAAAATGAAATAGAAAAAAATAAAAATAAGGAAAACGATAATGATAATGATAATGATAATGATAATGATAATGATAATGATAATGATAAAGAAGATGATAAATCTGTTGAAGATATTATTTTAAATGATCAAGATGATGATATTGAAGATGAAAAAGAAAAAAAAAATGAAAATGAAGAAGAAGAAGAAGTAGAAGAAGATGAAGAAGAAAAGGAAGAAGAAGATAATCATCAAATTACTCAAAATCAACCTTTACTTAATAAAATAGGATTAAATGACAACAATAAAAAATATAAAAGCCCTGAATCTAAAAATAATAAAATTCCTTTGAAAATTCCTATTAAAAGTAATAGAGAAAATAAAGTTTCTCCTGGAAAAAATTCTCAAGAGAATAATCCTTTATTTAATAAATTAAAATTCAATTTTGATTCAAATAATTTAAATAAAATACCTAATCCAAATAAAGAACATTTTAAAACTATTGAAAATAAAACACAGAGTAAACAACAAGTTGATAGTAAGAATAAAAAAAAATAAAAGAATATTTATTATAATATTTTTAATAAAACAGACAATAATTCATATATTATAATTTATTAATCATTTATTTTTAAATTTCTTATTTCATCAAAAACAGTTCAAATAATAACAAAAATATAAATTCAACAAATAGTAATTCTCTTTCCTTAGATATTGTTGATAATAGTAAGGTGTTTTGCTTTCAATGAGGAAAACAGAATTAAGGAGAAATAAAGTTTTTTATTATTCAAATTCTTCAAAAAATAATTGAATATGATAAAGGGGTTGATAAATGAAAAAGAATATTATTACAAAGTATTAAATGAACAATTAACTAAAATTTGTTTGAAACACAATGATGATTTAGATTCTATATTCTTTAATTTACAAATTATAAAAGTAAATAATCAAGAAAAATCAACTTTAATAAATGAACCTTTAGTTTTTAATATTTTTAAGATTCAATCAAAAAAAAAGAAATCAGATATTATAGAGAGGTTTTTATGAAAATAATCTATTAAATGAAGAATTAAAATATGTTTTTAGTTTAAAAAGATCACAAAGAGAAATATTAGTTTATTATGATCAATGTTTAGATTATCCTAATTGTATTTATTCAAAAGAAATTGTAGAACAAAAAGAAAATGAATCAAATACTTGAAAGAAATTATATTATATTGATGAAGTATTTATTCTACCTCAAAAATCAAAAGAAATTTTATCTAAATTAGATTATCAAAAGCCATATATCTATTTAAATAATGTTTAAGTGATATTTGTTCATATGAATTGTCTCTTCATAAAAATGATTGTGAAGAATGTAAATCAATTAAAAAAATATTCTAATCCAATTAAAGAAACAGATATAGATAAATATTCAGTTCAAATAAATAATGATAAAGATATGACTAAAATAATAATAACTTTATTTACTCATTCTGGTGAAGTTATACTTAGTAATAATAAAAATTGTAATTTAATTAAACATACTATCTTTTGAGCGAATGAAAAATTTGAAATTCCAAAAGAATGTGATTTAAGTATTTTAAGAGTAATTCATGTTCAAGTTAATATTGATAGTATTGATAGTACTTATACTATTGAATATATTGAATAAAATAAAATTGATTTTATATTAAATTCTAATATTATTCATTTAGAATTTTTAAATAAGAAAAAAATATTACCTTAAACAAACATGCTATCGATATTAATTATTTACAAAGCAAAAGAAAAAAA
>JAJJLU010004481.1:0-12636 GCA_023807065.1 Isotricha intestinalis | reverse complement strand
TGTTTATTTTCACATTCATAATCAATCATTGAATTTCCTTCTTTATAATTTAATTTAAGAGAACAAATTAAATTACAATTAGGACATCTTGGAATATCATCTAATTTATAAATAACTGGTGCAGCTTCATTAGGTCTATTATTCATTTTTTCCATTTAATTATATATTATTTATAAATATAAACGGGCATTTATATATTTTAACTATTTATTTTATTAATTCATAAAATCAATGAATTAAATCATATTATTTATTTTAATAAAAATAATTTAATTGAAAAAAAAAAGTTTTTGATTAAATATCATCTTCCTTCATTCATTCTTATATAAATAAAATTCAATAGAAAAATTAATTTTTTATGAAAAAAAATTAATAAAATCTTTGAGAAATGGTAATTGATTGTTTTTTAATTCAGTTATTATAATTGAAAATAAATGAATTTATCATGAAATAAATGAATGAAAATATGATTACAAATTGTTTTGCTCTAAAATGATTATAATACTTTTCAAAGAATGAAAGAACTTCAAACTTTAATTAAAAAAGAATCTACTATGAAAGAATTATGTAAAAAAAAAATATATGTATTTTTTAATTATTAGTTATTAAAACTAAAGAAGAAGCAAAATTAAAAATAAATAAAGAATGTAATAATTTATATAAAAGTAAAATTGAAATATTAGAAATTTATGAAAATTTATCTTTTGATGATTCAAAAGAAAAAAAAGAAAGCGAAAAATTATTATTAAATAATGAACCAATGCAACGGTAATTATATAATTATATAAATAATTTTTTATTTTGTTTCAGAAATGATGAAGAAGTAATGTTTAAAATAATACAAAAAGAAAGTATGGAAGATTCAGAAAATTGTCTTTCTATATTATTAATAAATAATTTTTATGAAAATATTTTATCTGCAAGTTATATAGAATATAAATTATTAACTTTAATAGGAAGAAGTTTAAGAGAAAATTTAATCAATATTATATCATCTTTTAATTATTACTGAACAAGAAAATTCAAAAAATATATAGAAGCAGAATTTGGTTTAGGTCAAACTTATTTCAAAATTTTCTGATGCAAAAATATTTTGTTATAGTGTAAAAAAAAATAATTCATTAAAATAAGAAAGTATCTTTTAAAGTTTTAAAATATTTAGCTTCTATATTATCCTAAATTAATAATGTTAGGGACTAAAATCAAATCACAATTATATTCATCAATTTCATTTTCAAAACTTTCTTTAATTTTATCATCAATTTAATTGTAAAATATCCTTATTTTTAACATTTGAATGTTGAAAAAATAAAGTTAAAATTTCAAGAATCACATTATTATTCATATCATATTTCATTTCATCTCTATTCCAATTTAATATTTTTTAATTTTTTATGCATTTGCTCTTAATTTTGTAAATCTAATGCAATTAAAATTTAATTGATATTGAACAGTCCTATAACTCAAAATTTTTTTTTTTAATTAATTCTTTTCCTATTTTAAATATAATAAAATCTTCATTTTCTTTAATAAACTTTTCTTTTTCTTCAACAATAAATTTATTATCTTATAAAACTTTCTTTATAATTTCATTTTCTGCACATCTTCTCTTAAATTATTTTTTTCTTTTTTAATCCTCAATTCAAACTTCCAAAATTATTTATAATCTTTCAAATCTTCATTAACTTATTCCATTACATATGAAACAGGTTTAAAAATTTTTTCATAATCTTTGATAATTTTTCATTATCTAAAAAATAGAAAATTTTCATTTTCAGATTTTCATAATTCCCAACATTACATTTCTAAAATTTTTATTTTTCAA
This sequence comes from Isotricha intestinalis, assembly GCA_023807065.1. Lineage (NCBI taxonomy): Eukaryota > Ciliophora > Litostomatea > Vestibuliferida > Isotrichidae > Isotricha > Isotricha intestinalis. The sequence goes on along the minus strand of JAJJLU010004481.1, from coordinate 10,811 downwards.
ATAATAAAGGCCTAACAACAGATTCACTACATTTATTAATAGTATCAATTGTATAAACACCTTCAAGAGCCAAAATAATATTTTTCCTAAATCCATTAATTTCTTTTCATGAAATAAAGGCAATTGAACTACAATTTAATTGTCTACTAAAGTCATTTTCCCTTGCAACAAAACCACAACTCACAAAAATAAAATTAAGATTAAATTCATTAAAATTTTCAAAATTACTTTATCAAAAATTTCATATATTCTGCATCTCCAAGAATTTCCATTAACAATATTACATTTAGTATCTAATGGAATATTAGTATTATAAACATGATTTTCCCCTTTTCCTTTGTAAATCCAGTTATTAGAGGATATAATTTTCCTTTATCATGTCTATGAATCGAAAAAAGGATTGTTATTTCCATATAATATTTTTTTGAGTACCATCTCCATGATTAACATTCCAATCAACAATTGCTATTTTTTTCCTTCTGTTTTACTCTTAAAATATTCTACTGTAATATCAACTGAATTAAAAATACAAAAACCTTTTGAATTATCCAAACGATGTCCTGGAGGTCTGATTATAGAAATAATATAATCTACTTTATTTTCTAAAATATAATTTAATGAATTAATCAATGAACAACTTGATACTTTTGCACTTTCAAAAGTTCGAATAATTATCATATGAGTCTTTTTCTTTTAAAGTATATAATGAAGTATTCTTATCACGAATATTAGGTCAAATAGCAGATTTTTAATTGATTTTAAGTAAGTTTCATTATGGAACTTTTAAAATTTGAGATTCTATGCCACTTCTATTTTTGTAATTATGGTATCATCCCTTTTTTTCCTTTTTTGATTAATGAATTCATAATCTTAAACACATTTATTATTAATAAATTGTTTAATTGGAAACATTTGAAATCTTTTGCTCACTCTATATCAATGTTATTTGATAGAGATTAGAATTTAGTAAATTTTATATTTTGTTTTTTTATTGAAATAAAAATAAAAAGATATTGATTAAATTTTTGTTTCTAAAATAAGTGATTTAAATAATATTAGTCAAATGTATTTCTTTTATAGGGAATTCTTAATTAAAAAAATAATATTTAAAAAAATAAAAAGCAATAAATTAGGACATTAAAGTAAATTTTTTAAAAGAAGAATTTTTAATTTAATATTAAAAATTTGAAATTCAACAAATACATTACCTTCTGGAGAAAAAGTTCAAAATTGGTGAGATTATAAATCTAGATTTTTTAATATATGACTAAATAAAGGAAGTATTAAGATTATAGATTATTAAAATTCAATATATGAATTAATTAAACAATATTCATAATATGTACAAAGTGAAAAGTCATATATTAAATTAAAAAGTAATAATAAAATGAATTAATTTTTGATTGAAATACTGTTATCAAAAATATATTTTTTTTTCAAAAAACAATAAAATTTTTCATAATCCATTAATTAAAAATTATTAATTCCATTAATTAAATTCCTTTATTGAATCTGGAATAGACATATTTTAAATAAATCTTGCTTTTAAACAAAAAGAATAATCTTTTTCATTTATATTATCATTTATTTTATGAAGTGATAAATATAAATATTCTTATTAATATTTCTCCATTCTTCAATCTTATTTTCAAATTAATCTTTTGTATAACATGTTAATATTTATTTATAATTTAGATATAAGAGTAAAAACTATGTTTAAATATTATTTTTTAAATGATTTTTGATTTTGGATTTTTTTATTAATTTTTTTTGATTTAATATCTTTATTATATTTTTTATTTCTTTTAATTGGAATTTTTTTACGTGTTTATAAATCTTTTTATACTATATTTAATGTCTTCTTATTTTATAAGAACAAATTAAATCTTTATTTGTTTTGAAATATAAATTAAAATTTGATTAATTGATATAGAATAATAAATTTAAAAAATAAATGAGAATTATAATCAAATGACAAAAATTATCAAATATTTATTATATTTTTAAAAAGGGTTTGTTTTTAATCATTATAAATAACATATAAAAATGAATCCTAAAAATGCCATCACGTATCTTGAAGAAGATTCAATTAAATCTCTTTTTCAAATTAAATTTAATGAAGAAAATAGTCAAGATTTTCCAATAAGTAAAAATTTTATTATCATCCAATTAAAAAAAATGACAAAAAATAATAAAGATATGTTTACTGCAACTTTTAGAGATAAAAGTTTAAAATATAATGGATTTTTATTCACTAACATTAATCCAGATGAAGAATTAAAAGAAAATTCTTTAATTAATGTAATGAGTGTTTCACCTAGATTTATTTCGAAAAATATTGTTTTTATTATTAGACAATATAAAATAATAAAACAATTTGTAGATATTAATAATTTACCTAAAGCTACTTCATTTAAAGAATTAAATGAATATTTAAATTATAATAATAATATTAATAATAGCAATATTATCACAAACAAAAACAATAATGATAATAATAATAATATTATTATAGATATTCATAATGATAATGATGATAATAAATTAAAAAATAAATTAAATGAAACTCCAATGTATACATCCTTAAATCAATTAACAACTTTTAGTCGAGATTTCATTATATATGTTAGAATTCTTAAAAAAAGTGAGATAAAAATATTTTATCAAAACAATACAAACAATAAACAAAATGGGAAATTCTTTTATTTCATAGTATTAGATATAGAAGGTAATGAAATGCAGTGTATATGTTTTAACAAATCAGTTGATTTATTTTATGATTTAATATGTGAGGGAAAAATATATGAAATAAAAGGAGGATACATAAAATTAAATGAAAAAAAATTTACAACAATAAAATCAGATTACAAAATAGTATTAGATGAAAATTCAACAATAATAGAAAAGAAAGATGAAGGTAAAATAAAAGAAAAGAATAATTTGAAAATAACAAAAATAAGTGAAATTCAAAACATTGCATTATACTCAATTTTAGATATTTGTGGTTATGTTTTAGAAATTGGAGAAAAAGCAATTAGACATACAAAAAATGGAGATCAACCAATGAAGAAAATAATAATAGGAGATATAAGTAAATATAAAATTGAATTATCTTTATGGAGAATTCATTCATCTATTGATGTTAAATTATTTGATGTTTTACTTATTAAAAATGTAAAAGTCGGTGAATTCAATGGAAAAAACTTATCTACTTTTGATGAAACTATCATTGAAATTAATCCTTCAAATTCAATTAAAGAAGTTTATGAAATCAATGATTTTATGAAACATTATAAAGGAGACTTTTTTGAATTGGAAGATTTAAATGAATATAAGAAATATAAAGACAATGAAAGATATAATATAGTTTATATAAAGGATACTTTAGATTCTGTTAATGAAATAGAAGAAATAAATTCATTTACTAAAATTTCGGCAACAATTACTCAAATAATACATAATGAAAAGAATTATTATATGGGATGTGCTGATAAAAATTGTAAAAGAAAATTAATTTATAATGAAGAAAACAATAATTATATGTGTCCAAGTTGTAAAAAATATTATATTAATCCTACATATTATTTTACTTTAAGTTTAAGAATCAAAGATGCTTCTTGTGAACATTGGATTGATATTTTTGGTAAGACTGCAGAAAATATTTTAAAAATTTCAGCTGAAGATTATAGGAAATTAATTATTGAAAAAAATGAAAGAAAATTAAAAGAACTAAGTAAATTAATTGAATTTAAAACATATTATTTTTGGGTTAAACCTAAATTACAAATGTATAACACTATTTCTAAAAAAAAATTGTATGCTTCTAAAATAGAAATGTTTGATATTAATGCTGAAAGTAAAAAAATTATCAAAGGCATTAAAAAGTTGTTGAAAATTGAATAGGTTCTTTTTATTTTTTATGTTTTAAAATTAAGGAAATCTGATTATTCTTTTAAAATATTTTTTTAAAAATTTTTGATAATTGTTTTTATTAAATTAATCAACCAATTAAAATTTCAAATCGAAAATTTTTTTTAAAAATCCAAAAATAAATAATTTAAAAAAATTAATTAGAAAGTCATCTATATATTATTAAATATTTATTTTTATAATTTAATTACTTCTTAAAATTGAAAAATTACTTCCAAAAAAAGAATTATTACCTCAATGATTAGAATAACCAAATAAATTTATATTATTTTGATTTGGAAAATCATTTTTATTATTTTTTTCTGGAGAAGTAAAAACATTTGCAATTGGAACTGTTGGAGTATTTAAAAAAGGATTATTTTTATTAACCAAAGAACCAGAATTATTTGGATTTGGAGAAGGTAAATTATTATAATTTTGTGAAGAAATATTACTTTTAAATATACTTGTTTTATGTTCTATATTTTCACTTACATTGCTTATTGGATTTGTATCTTTTAATGTTACAGTTTTAGCACCAAATAAACTATTTGAATCTTTATTTGTTGTTTGAGATGAAATAGTTTGATTCCCAAATAAAGGAATTTGTTTATTTTCATTATCATTTTTATTATTAATATTAAAATTGTTGTTGTTATTAAAAATGGAGGTTTGATTGGTTGAAAAGATTGAATTGTTTTTTTGATTCTCTTTTAAAAGTGATTTTTCTGAATTATTATTAAATGAATTATTTGGTTGGTTATTTAAATTGGTTGGTGATTGAAGTAAGCCAAATTTCAAATTTTGAGAATTAGAACCTTGATTTGAATTATTTTCTTTTTGTTCATTATTATTATTTATATTTCCTGAAAAAAAATTTCCATTCATATGATTTGAAAATAAACTTCCAGTTTGTTTATTATTTTCTTTATTTGACGAAAAAATTGATTTTTCTTTATTTGAAAAATTGATTTCTTTTTCATTTAAATTTGATTGTATGTTCAAATTTTCATTTTTTTTATTTTCAAAAAGAGAATTTTCTTCTTTTTTATCATTAAACAATAAAGAAGATTTTTTGTTAGAAAATAAATTTAATTTATTTTCTTCTTTTTCATTATTTTTTGAAATTGTTGATTGATAATCTTCTTTTTTCCCATCATTAAATGAATTATTTATTCCAAAAGAATTAAATAGAGAAATATTAGTATCTTTATTATTGTTATTGTCATTATTATTTGTATTTTTATTATTATTTTTATTTATTCTAACAAAAGAAATTTCCCCACTTTTAATAGTAGATAAAGTATTTTTTGGTTTTTTTTCAGCTTTAATATTAAAACTTCCTTCTTTTAATTCTTTTAGTAATTTAAAAGAATCTAATCTTTTTTTTTTTTCTTTTTCACTTTTATGAGTAATTTCTTCAAATTTATCCAATTTCTTTTTATAATAATTTTCAATGATTTCTTTTCGAGTTTGATAATCTTTTTGAATATCATATGAAACATAATATTTTCCTCTAAACTTTTCTATTTCTTTTATACTTTCTAATCTTTTTTTATCTATATCATTTTTTATATCATCTAATGACCTTAAGGTAATGCTCATTAAAGAATTATTATTATTATTATTTTTTATTGAAGATATACTTATATTACTTTCATTAATATTATTTAAATTATTCCCTTCAATTTGAAAAGTATTTATATTTGAAATTATTCTATTTTCACTTTTTAAAGGTGAATTATTTTCTTCTATTAAATCATTGTTGTTATTATCTATTATATTTTCTCTTTGTCTTTTTTTGTTTAGTTCAAAACTATTATGAACATTATTTTTTTTTTCTGTTTGAAAATTCATCATTTCTTTATTTAAATTGTTTGAATAGGGAAAAAAATTAGAATTAAGATATAAATTTTTGTTTGTTTCTTCTTCTTTAAAATTATTTTCATCTTCATTTATTCTTGAATAATTTTTTTCGATGAATGAATTTTTTTTAAATTCTTCTCTGGTCATTTTTTTTGGAAAAGATTCTATTTCTTTGTTTAATGAATAATTATGTTCTGTAAAACTTTCATTTAAAGAAATAGGAAATTCATTGAAATTTATTTGATTTATGTTTGATTCATTTAAATTTTTATTTTCATCATTTGATTCTACTTTTAGTTCAATTAAATTTTGTATTTTTTGACCTATTTTTTTAACTGAATTATAAAATTTTGATATTAGACTTTCATTTTTATGTTTTTCTTTTGTTATATTATTTGAATTAGTAATATCATAATAATATTCTTTCATATTTCAAATATTTATATATTTAATTTGATAAAAAATAAAAATTTAAAAATTATCTGATAAATTATAATTATTCTATAAAAAATGACTCATGAAAATTCAATTCCTTGAAAAATTGAAATGTTTATATAATATAAATAAATAAATAATTTTCAATTTAATTTTAATTTATGAAAATTAAAAAATCTGAAAAATTTATTTTTCCAAAAAAATATTCTTATAATAAGTAATAAAATCTTATTAAATATTCCTAAAAATTTTATTATTCATTTATATTTTTAATTTTATAATGTTAACTTGAAATAGAAAAATGATGTTTAAAATAAAGGAATAAAGGAAAAATTCATTATATTATTCTAATTCAATTAAAAAATTAATTTTTTTTTTTTGACAGAAAATTTTGATTATATTCAATTCAGAAGGAATTACAAAAATATTTATTTTAAATTTGTTTATTGGGAATTAAAAGATAAAATTTTAATTGATAATTTAATGTTTCTTAAATTAAAAGAAAACTTTTATATTATGTTTTATTTCTAAAAAATTTATTTCATCCATTATATTTTTCAAAATTTATAATTCTGTTTTCTTTTTATTTCAGAATAATTATTTTCTCAATAATATTTTCATCCTAATCATAAATAATTTATCTTATTTATCATTATTTATATTTTTATTAAAATCTTTTTTTAACTTTATCTGGAAACATTATTAAATTAATTGAAGTAAAAGGATGAATTATTGAAGACAAAAAGATGAAAAATTCAGATTATAACATTGATATTATATCATTATTATAAAAAGAATTGAATATAATAATCAAATATTAATTTTAAATATATTAAATTAATTTTTATTTTAAATCTAACCTTTAAATATTTTTGATTTCTATATATTAATTTCTTTTTTAAATAATGTACATTTTATTTATTGGGTAAATCTAAAGTTTAATTATTACCATGTATAATGTTCATTTATCTTGAAATATAGTCTACATCAAATATATTAGATTTTTTTTAAGCCAACATTGATCTATTAATTATTTTAAATTTCTTTCTTTTTTCAAATTAATTTTTTACTCCAACAATAATTAGTATATTTTCAGTAATCTTATTTTGTAAAACTTCATTTAATAAAATAAAGCGAATTTCCTGGAATTAATGTCACTTTCACTTTTTAAAAAAATATCAATATCATTTAATTCATCATTTAAAGAAACAGAAATATTATTCAAACTAAAAAAATTTTTCCCAATATTAAAATAAAATAATGGTATTTAATATTTATTAATTTTTTAATTCAAATTTTTATTTTTTCATTCAATATTTCTAAATGATATAGCATATTGCTAATATTCATTGATTTCACAATGTAATAAACGGAAATGAACTCTAATACAATTTTAAATTTTATTCTTAAGAATATAAATCCCAAAAAAATTGTAAATATACAAACAATTATTTTTATCAAATATTTATTTTTAATTTTTTACAAATGATTATTTAATAATTCTTTCGATATTTATTATTTAAAAATATTTAACAATTTATTTAAAATCATTTTATAAACTCCTTGTATGAAGTTTAAATAAAAAAATTATCATTATATTTTTAGCCAATAATTATTTTGTTTTTTTAATTATTTTAAAGAAAATTATAAATTTAATTTTGTAAAAATTTAACATCTCCTTTAATAACATTTAACAATTTTAAATTTTGAAAAGTTCTTTCTTGTTTTAAAATTTCTTTATAATTATAATATAAATCATCAATTTCCTTAATTCCAATATTTTGAAAAGTATTTAATTCTTTTTCAAAAAAATGATAAAATATAAAATCACCATTCAAATTTTTCATTGTAGGTTTTGCAGCAAATTGAAATAATTTAAGATTATAATCATCAAAAATAATTTCTTTTAATAATTCAAATTCTTGAATAGTTTTTACATAAGTTATAATATCCATATAATAATAAATTTTTCTTTCAGCACTTTGCATTAATTTTCGTTTTCTATATGATTTAGGATTGCACCAAAAACATAAAAAATTAATTATAATTTCACATAAATTTGATTTAACTACAGAATTTTGTTGTTTTTTAGATTTTTGATTTTGAGGACAAGTATTTGGATTTTTTATTTTTCTTAACTCTTCTGTACTAAAAAATTGAATATCTAAATCTAACGTATTTTTATTTAAAATTTTTCTTTGTGAATTATTTGAATTTAATTTATCGAATTCAATTTCATATTGTTTTTTATTTGATTTTTGAATTATTTTTTCTATTTTTTTTTTTTCTTTCTCATCTGAATTTTGATAAGGAATACTTTCAGTATTAATTTTATTAATTCCATCAAAAAATGAATTTCTTTTCCATATTTTTTTCTTTGTTTTATTATAAATTTCATCATTAGAATCATTATTTTCAGTATTTTGATTTAACAAATTATCATATGTTTTTATTTGTTGAGAATTACATTTACTTTTTTTATTTAAAACCAAATCAAATTGTAAATTTTGACTAAATTTTTGGACAAAATAATCAACATTAATATTTTTATTCCCTTTAAACTTTAACATTTTCCTAATTAATTTATTATCAACAGCTTTTCTTTCAATATAATTAGCAAGAGTAATAAGAACAAAAAAAATAAAACCAAGTATTCCAGAAATATTAGCAGCAAATCTTGTAATTTTTTCATAAGTTCTTTTTAAATCTAATACTTCAGAACTTGCATGTAAAATAAATTCACAAACTCCATTTTCATTTTCTTTTCTTCTCTCATTTATTGATTGAAAATTATCATGAATAGTAGAATGAATAGGACGTGCTATTTTTTTAGGTCTTTCAAACAATATATTTTCATCACTACTAAATTCTAATCTTGAAAAAGAAATTTCAGAAGTTTTATAATATTCAGGGTCAATTCCTTTATAATAATAATTTAAATAACTTGGCAAAGGATTATATCTATTTAAATAATTTAAAGCAGTATCTTTATAAAATATAGCAATATCAATTGGTGTTTTTTCTAAAAAATCTTTAATTTCTTGAAAATTATCTAATGCATATTGAGTCAAAGAAATTTTAATTGAAAGATATTTATAATAACTTCCAGTATATAAACCCTCAATAGAAAAATTAGCAGAAGAATTTAGAATAGGACAATACATAAAATGTAAATCATTTAAAAAATAATGTTCTTTTAATTCTGGAAAATCATCTTCTTCACATCTTCTAATTCCAATAGGAGTGTTTATAATTTGAGATTTTCCACTAATATTATTATTTGATAAACTTTCAATTAAATTAACATTATAATCAAAATATATTTTTGAATTTTTTATTGCTGGAACAGCAGTTTTTGAATATTGTGCCCCAAAAGCAAAATTAAATCCAACTTTTGATAAATTTAAAACAGGATGTTGATGAATTGTTTTTGAATAAATGAAATCTATGTTTTTTCTTCCTATGAAATTTATTGCCATTATTGAAACATATGATAATGATATTATTCCATATATTAATGTAAATATTCCCCCTATTATTGATTTGTATTCTATTTCTTCATTCACTCTGAATGTAATAAAAGTTCCAAAGAAGTCCACTTTTCTTATAATTTTTTTTAATTGTTCACAACATTTTCCCATTCTTTAAATTATTTTTCCATTTATTAAATTAAGTAATTTAAAAAAAAATTTTTTAAAATATATATTTCTTGATATTCAAATTTAAAAAAAACATTATTTTAATATATATTTTAAATAGAAAAAAATTATTTAAATATATAGGTTTTTTGATTTAAATAAATTTAGAAAATAAATCATCATAACACCCATTAACTATTATTATCTCAATGTAAATACCTAAATTAGAGTAATAATAATATTGAATATTTTTGAAGAATTAAGATTAAATTTCTAAGTAATTTATAGAGGAAAAAAAAATAAGTATTAAATATCTTCTTTATATTTTATTTTATGATAAGATTATAAAACTGAAACTAAAGTAAATAATTTTTCTTTTAGATTCCAACTGTCAGACTTTAAATACATTAGAGTATATTAATAGCATTATTCTATACAAGAGTTTGTTATAATTTAAAAAACCTATTCGTGATATTATTAAATATATACTATTTGTATTAAAAATGATTAATAAAGAATTGATTGTTTTCCATACAATGAAAAAAGTTGAAAAAAAATTAGTAAAAATTATGAGAGTTTAAGGTTTAAAGTATACTTATTAAAAAGAATAATTTGTGACCAAATTCAGGTAGTTATTAATACTCAGAGATTTGAAATATATAATTTACTTTATTAAAAATGCATAAAAACTATAGTGCTATGATGATTTGAAAAATGAAAATGAGGTATTAGAGTTTGTTAATAGGGAATTATTTTTAGAAAATACAATTATATGAATTAATAGATTTGATTAAAATGAAATAAATTCTTTGTCTTAAATATTATATACAATTATTATTAAAATGTCATTATCTTTTTTATCATTTAAAAATGATTTTTAGATTCTTTAATTGAGTTAAATAAAATGACTTTTTTTGTAGAATTTTGCAAAATATAAAATTAAAAACAAATAAAGTCAATAAA